>JAYKYS010000644.1:27500-29473 GCA_036924285.1 Asterella californica
TCGGGTTGCTGGCTCCAGAAAATGGTCCCGATGGTCATCACCGGCTCGCCTAACTGCTTTAGCGACTAGTTTAGTCGCTAACTATCTCTTTGGCCCAAGTTCCCGGAAGGGTTCCGACAAGGAGAGAATGGTCTCGGTTGCCCTGTGCGTGGTCCGACAAATGGTCCCGGTGCGACAGATGGCTCGATCTCGATCAGCGATGGGACCCGGATTACTTTTAACTACGGGCCAACTAGCCTTAGTCATGACTATCTTTAGCCCAAGTTTCCGGAAGGGTAACGAAGTTATGGTCCCGATAAAGACAGTGCTTAACTGTACTGGCCCGGTGTCCGACAAAGGCTCCCGATGCGAGAGATACCCCATTTGACCTTTAGCTACGGGCCAACTACCGTTAGTCATGACTATCTTTGGCCCAAGTTCTCGGAAAGCGATTCTGAAGCCATTTAGGCATTACAAAAGGATAAAAGAGTACCCTTACTCCTCCATTTTGGGTACGAACCGCCTCGTTAATCATTCCAGGGTAAGGCTAAGTAAAATACTTGCGATTTCTAGTGAGAAATAAATACAACACACCCCCTTTCAGCTTGTATCTTTTCAATCCCGTGTTTCTCCTTTGTTTCCTTCTGCTCTCTTAATTTATTTGTTCCTTGTATCATGTATTATGTGTTATATTTGATTTTTCCCATGCTTTTTTTTACATATTCCCTTCTTCTTGTTTCCTTCTTAAACATTTCCGCTACATTAGAGGAACAAATTATTACTATTGCTTCTACTTTTAAATATTTCTTTATTACGAACTTAATGCTTTATTCAATCTACTGCTTTGCTTTTATTATTGCATCGACTTTGTTATTGCTATAACTTTGTACTATTTCCTTCTACGAATTTCTCAAATTCCAGAGGAATAATTTCAACTATTTGTTGCTAATACCTTTTCAGTATTTCCTTCTACGCTTTCTCAGAAAAATAAATTGAACAGTCTTCTTCACTTTTTAGGTTGCTATAACTTTATCTTTGTTAAAACATCTCCTTTTAATATTTCCTTATACGAACTAGGCTCGCACTTACTCGCGAAACAATTAGCTTCGAGGGGGTCGAGCAATTGTTCATCCTCCTCCTCTCGATATTTATGATTTGTTAATGTTGCTGCGGCTCTTGATATTCCATTCCTTTGACGAAAACGCAAATAATGATTTGGCCCAGGGGCCTTTAAGCCTTAATTTAAAGACCCCATGTAACTATTTTCGTGGAGCCCGATGGAATATTCTTTCCCGATTGTGTCCTACGGCTCCCGATAGAGCGATGCTTTCATGCTGCGACGGCTCCCGATATTAAATTCCTTTGATTTCAACGCAAAGTACGATTTAATTATAACTATTTTTCCTGGAGGCCGATGGTTTAATTTTCCATGATGGTTTCTTCCTCCTCCCGATATTAATTAAGTTGATTTTTCCCCTTGCTTTTCAGAGGGACCCTAATTTAACTAACCCTATTAATTAATTGCCTACAACTTAGGGTGAATAAATTATTGCTATTGCTTATTTATTATTTCTTTCTACGCTATTTTCGGAACAATCAATCAAACCGTTTGCTTCACTTTATTACTATACCTTTAACTTTAAATATTTCCCTTTAACGAACTTCTCCGGTTTAATCCCATCCCTTTTAATTCAAAATATTTCCCTTTCCACTGAACTTGATTCATAATTTAGGCCCGTTTTTACTCCCGAAACAAATTACTCAGAGGGATCAAGTCAAGTCCCTTTTGAAATTCCCCCTCCTCCCGAATATTAGCGATGGTTTAGTGTCGCGACGGGCTCATGAAATTAAATTCCATACGCTTCAACGCAAAAGTACGATTTAATTCAGGGGCTTCAAGCATTAATTTCTTACTCGGCCGTAACTATTTCCGTGGACCCGATGGTTTCCTTCTCCTCCCGATGTTTGGGGTTGCTTTAATTTTGTGACAGGAT
>JAYKYS010000066.1:0-98320 GCA_036924285.1 Asterella californica
CAATACCCCTCCAATGAGCACAGTCAGTGGCTTAGAGAGTAGGCAACAGACATCTGCTGTCGATGATGATGCTCATTGACCTGCTGACATGCCAAAGTTGGAGCACTCAGGCTGGCTTACGCTGTGCTGCATATGGTGTCTTGAGCTGTATGTACGAGTGACTGTGTGATTCATCACCAGACTGCGCCAAACAGGGCCAAAAAGGGCCACAAAAGTCCCAGGAAATGCCGAAACAAAGCCTTTTTGCCTAAGAAGGCAAATACAGGTGTAGGTATAAAATATGCATGGTATGTCAACCAAGCCAGGTGAAAACAATGCACACTGACATGAATCAAGGTGTGGCCTCACAGCCAGCATCTGCACTCATCAGCGTCATTCATTTTGTCCTGACAGCCAATCAGTCATGCATTACACAGCATTGTCTTGTTTCCTATTGTCCTTGATTCTGTAAAGTAATAGCCAGTGAATATCATGTACAGGATCAAGATTGCTTTATGAGCTAATACAAACATTAGAAAGTATACAGTATCACATATGCAGGTTTGATGGCCTTAGGAAAGCATGACCTGGTCTTCTGAGCAATATGTCTTCTGACAACCTGCTTTGTCTTTAATCCTTTCACGTCCAGCAAAGCTGGTACAGGCCTAGGTCATCAGCCAACAATTGTCTAAATAGTATCTTATCTGTCATCTGTTATCTAGATTCTGTCAAGGTGCTCAGAACTGTTCACCCTGTAGCCTCATCCTCCCAGTGCTTTGCACTGTAGGCTTTGCCTGCGTTAGTATCATCATCATGATCATTCTTGGCTATGATGTAGGGGTATGGTATGACATATTCCGCGTTTGGCTATGGCAATGAGACTGTGCTGTGCAATGACCCACACCTGACCCCCTGGACTGATCTTGACGACACAGAAGTCAACCAACAGGCAGAAATGAGGAGCAACACCAGTGTCAGGGAATGTCGAATTGGGCCGTGGGTGTTCCCTATCCAAGTCACCAAAGACTTCCTGCCAAAAGGTGTGTCACATACAGCTTGCTTTCAAAACCTTTGTGCTGGCCTGCATACTGTGTCTCTTCTAGCAGAGACACATGTGCTGGAAACACATGTGAGCTTTTTGCAGAGCTGTATGCCTTCTCAGGCTCGGCACTAAGGTGAGAAGTGCTTGTTTCATGCTGTGCATTGCCAGGGCTATGAAGGCAGTGTTGTGTACGAAGAGGACCAAACTCACGACCGTCTAGTGCTCGAGCTCTGCACACAAGCAAACAAGTGCTAGCCGGCTGATCACAGTTTGAATCATTACATCAAAGTGTGTTTGATGCTTTGTCAGGCACGCCGTTGTTGTACTTCTATGGAAGGGGCTATTGGGTGACGACCAGGGCCTCTCAGGCCTTGGCTACACTGACAGATGAGCGTGAGGCCCGGTTGAGGCAGGAACAGGAGCAAACACAGCGGCAGAATGAAGCGTTGAAGCAAGAACAGCAGCAATTACGGCGGGAGAATGATGGTCTGAGACGCTGCTTACAGAGTCTGCATCAGCAGTATGGAGGAGCTGCTCTGCAGCTGGTCCAGGTACTGACATGCTGCACTGTGCTGCGCTGTGCTGCACCGTGCTGCGCCGTGCTGTGCTGGGCTGTGCTGTGCTGGGTTGGGCTTGGCTGTTCTGCGCTGTGCTGTGCTGTGCTGTGCTTGGCACTGTTCTGCTCTGTGCTGCGCTGTTCTGTGCTGTGTTGCGCTGTGCTGTGTTGTGCCATGCTGTCACCTCATGTGCCACGCTGTGCTGCAAATACTTGGGCTGACCTGTGATGCACCGTGTCAGGCTTTTGGACAATACTCCCGCTCTGCAGGCCAGTCTTGATGCTGGAAGAGCGATTACTGCCTTGTCATCTTCAGACAAACCTCAACACTCAGCTGTGCACTATGAGACCCCCGAACCCGACATTAGGCAGCACAGCTTGTCCAGTCGCATCTCCAATGGCGCCACCACGCATGCAAACGCTATTGCTTTGCCTGCATCAACACTTCAGGGCATTGGCAATACTCATCTGTCACAGCCTCCACCATTGAACAACATTCATGCTGCCACAGCATCCAAGCCGCCTGCTGCTGCCAATGGCCTCAACAGCGTCAGGGCAGATGACAATGCAGTCAGGCAGCTGCAAACAGCTTTGGGGCAACTTGCGACCGATGCCCCAAGGGGTCCCCCTGGAACGGCCCTGCCAGAAGTCTGCAGTGAGGTTCAGTATCTGCGGCAGAGCTACGGGTCACTGCTGCAGCGTATGACTACACTGGAAGCAAACTTGCACGGAATGGAGCAGCAACAGCCGCTGCCGCCTGACAGCAGTGTTCTGAATCAATTTGAACCACAGCATGCACAGCATGACCGTGCTGCTAGCCCCTTTGATGCGCATGACTTTGTAATGACTGAGAGTCAGGGACAGTTCAAGGCAGCTGCTGAACACCTTGTAACTCAAGTGCCAAATGCTAGTCTGCAGCAGCACAGCATGCACAGCATGCCGCCACCAGCTGTTGTCGATGCTGCAAGGGAACGGAGAGCAAAGTTGGACAAGAGGAATGAACGCGACAGGCGTAGGAAAGCTGCAAGCAGGTAACAACCTATTCTAACTGCATGCCATGCAGCCAGCAATTCATCTCTTACCCATGAAGATACTGAGACCCAATTTTAAGTCAATGTGGCTCTCATGAGCATGAAGATCAGGGTTTGACTTCCTTCAATGCTAGGTTGCTATTTCGTTCTCACACTTGAGTGCTCTCCTTTGTGTCTACAGGGCAGCAAGTGGCACTACTTGCATGGTTGCTGACGCAGCTGCCGCCGAAGCTGCTGCTGAAGCTCACAAAGCGCAAGCTGAGGCAAAACCATCAAGCCGTGAGCTAGCAAGCCAAGTGTCTGCCCAAACGCCTCCAAGCAACGCTCATACACGTGCCTCAAGTCAAACTTCAGACGCCCCTAAGGCACTTGAGAGAAGGCAAGCAAGCAGAACACCTGAACAACAGGCGGCTGATGCTCCACCCATGAACGCTGCTGGGTCTAGGCAAACGTTCAGCCAAACACCAGAAGCTGAGCAGGCAGGCCAGAAACCCTCTGCAGTCAAGCACCTGTGGGGTTCAGTTGTGGGGCAGCAAGCTGCATCTGCAGTTGATGGCCAGCCAACTGTATTGCTCAGTAACAATTCCCATCCGGCAGCAGTGCTCTCTAGGGCAAAGAACTTGATAGTTGAAGAAAACAGGCAGAAGCACAAGTCATTCCTGCCACAGGTGGGTACTGAGTGGGTACTGACCCTGATCTGAGCCAAGCAATGAGCTGTTTGTATGCCTACTGCGTCATGCATAGTCTGGTGTGACAGTCAAGTCCCAGGCATGCTCCTGACTGTTCTTTGTCTGCCTTCAAATGCAGGCTATGCAGGTGGCTGGCTGCCCCTGTCAAAAGCCCCTTATACGCATCTTCAGATGCTGTACAGCAGAGTCACAGATGCAATACACAGTCTATGCCAACAGTTTACATTTGGCTATGTTCAAACCCCCCCACCCGCGCCCCAGTCCCTCCACCTCCGCCTGTGTTGTAGATCCTGTGAGTCTGGTTGAACTCAGCGCATATTGCCATGATGTCCTGCTGCCCCTGAGGACTTTCATGATGCAGGCCAAGACTGTGGCTGGGCCAGGGCAGTTTCAAGGAGCAGTCAAACGTACTGCTGGCAAGGGCAACAATCAACAGCGGAAGAAGAGGAAGTTGAATGAAACAGCGGCAACTGGGGCTGACTCAGAGTGTCGGCCAGACGCTGCAGCAGCAGCTGATGCAGAAGCTGCAGCTGCAGCTGACAGAATGGCTGGACAGCTCTTGGAGGATGTCCCCATACGGTGTGGAGGGAAGCAGAAGAGAAGCACGTCAGGCTGGGATCAGTTGATGCTCCTGATCACACTCGCCGTGCATCTCAGCAGAAGCTGTTAACACCCTACTTTAGCCCTGCTGTTGCACACCCCTCTCGTCAGTCAGCTGCAGCTTCTGGAGCAGCTACTGGAGCAGCTACTGGAGCAGCTTCTGCAGCAGCCATACTGGGTGTCCAATGCGATAAACCAAGGTGAGCCAAGTTGCTGAGTCAAGGAGTCAGGGAGGTTGTTTTACACTCCATGAGTCTGAGCTTGTTTCTGATTTGCGTGATCTCATATGTGGGTGGTGGCATGCAATGGAGAGAACATCCCAAACAGCGGCAGCACAGGCACGAGCTTGACGCTGCTTGTCAAGCAACTTTGACAACACTGGTCCCTCCCATCCCCCCCCCCCCCCCCCCCCTCCCCGAACATGATCGCTAGCATGCGAGCAGCAGACTGCTCAGCTGAACAACAAGTGGGCAGACAAGTGGGCTGAGTCAGCAAGTGGCATGATGCTTCTAATACTGTGGCCGGATGACTGACGTATGTGCCTCTCAATTGTTACTCCATATGCTGCTGCAGATGTAACTCATGTGCTGCTGCAGATGTAGGAAAGGCGTCTTTTGTGCATGCATGCGGCATGTGGTGTCTATGCACTGGAGTCTCGGCCCACATCCCACATCGGTGGCCTCAAATGCATTCCAGTCTGATCTCAGCTGGGTTGTTGTGTTGCTGTATGTTCCCAGACATGAATGTTCTTACTGTACGCTCCATACTTCTGATCGGCTGAGAGCAAAGCAATGATTTGAGTCTCTCAGCTGACTTCGCAAGGTGCTAAGCGTGTATGATGGCCTTCCTGCAGAAGGGGGTTGGGGCAAGCTGTCATCAGGTGTGCTCTCTGCCCATGAGGCAGCTGCTGCTGGCTTTGCTGATGGTGATGAGTATGCTGTCGCAAGGGACGAGGGCAATGAGGAGCTTGAGCAGCAGATTGCACAGCTAAAAGGTTGTGAGCGAAGCTACATCATGGCAACTGTTGTAAGCCATGATGAATACTCCTGTGTTCTCCCCTCCCTCCCCTCCCCTCCCCTCCCCTCCCCCTCCCCTCCCCTCCCCTCCCCTCCCCTCCCCTCCCTCCCCTCCCCCTCCCCTCCCCTCCCCTCCCCTCCCCTCCCCTCCCCTCCCCTCCCCTCCCCTCCCCTCCCCTCCCCTCCCCTCCCTTCAACAGGCAGCAACACCTGACATTCCAGTAGTGGCAAGACCAACAACATCAGTAAGCACAGCAATGACAATTGTTAAATGTGTAGCAGCAACTAAGTTCTTGCACTGAAATTTCCCGCCCATTGGTGGCCAGATCTACAACATCAGTAAGCACAGCAATGACATTGTTCAGCAGCAATGAAGATCTTGCACTGATTCTTCCTGCCCGTATGCAGTCACAGCTAGCTGATCTGAGTTTGGTGTCCTGCAGATTTGGCTTTGGCTGCGCAGCAACACACAGCAGCAGACGCTTTGTTTGTTGTGGTGGATGATGCTGAAGTGACATGTGACTGGGATCAGCGAGTGGTAAAGAGGCGCATAATGGCTCCCCAGCATGACCATTCACAACTGCATTTGTTTGCCAAGGACATACAACAGGTAAACTCTACGTTTGGTCAAATCTACAGGGAGCTAGACTCCATACATACTGTTGCATTGCAACTTACTGCTGACCAGGTGCATGATTCTTCCTTTGATTGAGTCATGCAGATAAAGCTCTTATGCATGATTTAGATAAGATTAGATAAGAGATCACGTTGAGGGCAGATGTGCTATAGCGATGTCAGGGGTGTCCTGGGGGGTCAGGAGGGCAAGCCAAGAGGGGGGTGGGATCAGGGGATGATTGGGGTGTCGGCAAGGTGTTCAATGGCCATTGCCAAGCATGGAGCTTGCCAAACACAGTTGCCAAACAGTGTTACCATTACCAAATACCCATTACCATTACTGTCACCATTACTGTCACCGTTACCGTTACCGTGACCGTTACCGTTACCATTATCGTTACCATTAACGTTACCATTACCATGGCTGTTACTGTCATGAGTACAGCTGCTGTGTGCAGGCTTGTGGTGGGAGGTGGTCTCATGCAACAGGCCACAAGCCCTTGCTGTCCTTGTTGCAAAAGGCAGAGGCGGTGTCTGGCCCACTGCCAACTGGGATGCCCCTTGCCAATGCCCTGCTGGCAGTGCAATACTCTAACCAAAGCCGCTGGGTGGTTGCTGCTCACGGCATCAAAGCATTGCTGCTGCCAGGTGTATTGCAAGCTGCACAAAGGTGCGTCCATTCCTGCAAGTGCGTCAGACTGGCGCACATGGGCTTGCAAAGCACTCAGCAGCAATTGAGATGTTTTGCATGCATGGCGAGCTGAATGTGCAATTCAGGTGTTTGCCTTGCAGAGAAAAGTTGTCCTGATGCTCTTCCTGAAGTAGCGTGTTTGGAAACCGCATAAGTCAGTGCTTGTTACTGGCTGTATGGCTGAAGCTGACCTTTCCTTGAGGTTCAAACTCAAGCTTGCAAGCACTCTCACAAGCAACCAATGGGAAGCACATTGACACTGACCATCAGCTCCCTTACCCCTGTCCTTCCCGTCTCCAATTGGTCAGCTCAAGATTTGAGACTATAGCTGATACCGTATTTTGGATCTGTCTTAGCTTATAAATTGCAGATTATGATTTTGGCAGTCTGCTTCATATCTGCCTGATGTTCCCTTCTGCCCAAGGGAATTACAGTATCAATTCAGCATACATGTGCATAATCAGCCAGGCTTTGTGCAAAATCACACATGAAATTCATTGGCATTGGCTGAGCAGACTCTGAGCTGAGCTCTCGGCTGCAGACTCTGAGCTGAGCTCTTGGCTGCAGGCTCTGAGCTGAGCTGCTAGGTGCAGACTCTGATGCTACTTGTAGGCAGTCCTCTTCCCACCTTGGTTACGGTTGACCCTAAGCTTGCTTTCCAGTCTGTAACTAGTCCCGCTGTCTTTTTGTGTCTGAAACTTGGTGTGACTCTTGGTTGTTGACATTTGGTCTGACTCTTGGTGATGCATGTTTCTGACAGATGGGTCTGATATCGGTTCTGATACTTTGGCTTGGACATTTGGTTTGGGCACTTGGTTTGGACACATGGTATTGACACTTGGATTCTGACGCTTGGCGGCAACACATGGCACAGACACTTGGTTTGGACACTTGGTCCTGACATTCGTTTGGCTTTGACACTGAGCTCTGATACTTGGTGCACATGGCTGTGTAGGAAGAGGCTGCACTTCTTCACAGCCGACATGTGGTCTTTGGGCAGACCACTTGCAGCCAGCAGTGGACCTACTCCTGCTCAGACAAGTCTTGGGGCTGGTGCCCACATGGCCCCCACGCACCCCCCATCCAGCCCCATTGCAGGACTTCATCCTGCAGGAGATCACACTGCTGGGGTCCACCTTTCAGAAAATCACATTGCAGAGGCCTCAGCAGAGGGTGCAAACACCGCAGATGCTGTACTTCCTGAACCCAATGCCATTAGTGATGCAGAGCAAGCACCAACCCCAGGCGCCAGCAGCGATGACACGACTAGCAGTGACAGCGGCAGTGAAGATAGCAGTCATGAAGAAGACCATGGTGGCAAATCTGCTAGCCCAGTCGAAAGCAGCATGGTTCCTCAAGCAGATTGTGAGACCCACATTGCAAAAACAGGTGATACAGAGCTTGTTGTATATGCCACTCCAAGCTTAAGCGCGCTAATGGCATGTGTATGTCTTTGTATGTAACAATCATGCATACATGCGGCGAGCTTACACAATGTTCTGATATGCGTATGTTGTCTGTACACTACAAGGTTCAAGCCAGCACGTTGATATGCACAGCAACTGCACACAGCTTCTCGTTAGATTTGCACAAAAACATGAGGGGTTACAGGGCCAACCCTCTGGGCCCCTCCATTTGAGCCAGCCCCTCCTTGCCTGCTCCTACTGCCTGTTGCTATGCTTGTTCTCTCTACCACAAATCTCACTCACAAATCTCACTCACATAATGTGCTACAACACCTCATCAACCATTGTACGATGTTTCTGCCTGACCTAGACCAGATTGCTGGCACCATCTTGGTGGTCACCGGCGTGTTAGCCTGCGCAGGTACTGTCAGTGTGGTTGCTGTCTTGAACACATCTGAGACAAGCCTGGCAGTGGCGGACTGCAGCCTCATCAATGTGAGCCTGCCAGATGCAACACCCATCATGGTGCAGCGCCATCTCATTGCTGCAGCTGATGCTTCTGTGCATTACTTCCTGCCTGTCGAAGACGCCCTGAAGGTAAGCTTGTGCACTGTGTTGCTAGCAACTACTGCCTAGCGCCTGAAACCTCAGTGAAATGCCTGTGACAAATCTCATCAATGCCTTGAAGACATATGTCTTCACAGAAGTCTGCATGCACGCATTTTTGTCATGATGCAGCATACCAGCAAGACCACTGGCAGTTCAATGCAATGCATGTGCGGCCATATCTTGCATTTTTGCAGGGTATTGGCCGCTTGCACACGAGGCAGGCCTACAGTCACCGGTCACTTGTTGGCAGTGTCAACTGTAAGGGGCTACACCCTTGATGCAGCATCCAGCAAACATTTTACATACCTGGGCCATTGCAACCTTCTGACGGCATTCTACTGCGCTTGCTGCCTGTGACTTGCATGCAGGCATGCAGTTCACACGGCCCTGGCAATATCCATCCACTGCATGTGTGATTGACTTGCAGGCATGCGGCGTACATCAGGGTGGCAGTCTCATCCAGGAAATCCGGCAGTTGCTCAGCAGCAAAGCAGCTGCAGGGAATGCGTCTCAAGCTGAAGCATTAGATGTCAGCACGTGTGCAAGGGAGCAGGAGGCATGCCGCCATGCACCCCTGATGCAGCAAGAGGCTGCAAAGCAGGCAAAGCGCAGTTCCAAGGTGCACATGCTTGCGATGGTGCATTGCAATGGGTACAGCCAACCAGTCCTTGTGCTTGGCGCGCTTGGAGTTCAGGCACTGCTGAAGTCTCCAGCTATGACTGAAGAGGCCAGGTGAGATAGGGGTGCTGTGTATTGGCTTGCTGCACTTTCTCCCAACCTCTGACTGATGTGAGGCATGCTGTACAGTTTGATGACTCGATGATTTGAGGAAACACACATCTGTCAGTGACGCTCCATAGGAACAGACAGCGATCCAAGCCAAAGCTGAGCGTCTTGAACTTTGACATGTAGTGCTGTGCATGTAGTACACAACTTGCATAGATTTTTGTTTTTCTGCTTGGATATATTGCTTCCCTAAGTTTTGCAGGGCCAAGGTCTGCTGCACTTCCTGCCACAAGGCAGAAAGTGTATCAATATGTCAGCTGGGTCTGTGCATCCTGAGACATCATGCTGTTTTTGATCTATTTTTGCTTGGAGACCAAATATGGGCCTCAATGGACAATAAAGGTACAGCAGTGTCCAGTGAGCAGTGCTAAACACCAACAGATGGATCGCCAACAACTGAACTGTTGTACAGCAGCGCAAAGCAGTGACAGATGGATCGGCAACAGGTGAAGTGTTGCACCCGCAGGCTCAGACTGGCGCATTTCATGGCAGACCTCTGGACATTTGAAGGCCACATCACCCACGCTGCTGCCCAACGAAGGGTTGGTTCCAGGGCTCCCAGGGCTGATGACAGCAGCCCTGAGGTTGAGATTGCCATAGACAGGGAGTCTGATGGCAGAGCCGAGAGCACTCATCACGCTGGGGCAGAACAGAGCAGCCCTGCCATCAGTCGCCCTGCTGCAAGCAGCCTTAAGGCCATTGCAATGCCTGAAGACCAGCCTCCCACACAGGCAGAGGGCACTGCCAGATGCCTTGAGGGCCTTGGCCCTAGGGCATGTTCTGACAGTCAACAGAGGGAATCTGGAGCTAGGAGTGACAGTTTAGCAACATCAGCAGGTGAAGCCATGCAAGCTGCAGATAAGAGGCACAGCCAGACTGCAGCAGCAGCAGCTTCAGATCCTGTGTCTACTTTGGCTGCTGCTCATGCTGTGCCTGCTTTGGCAGCTGCTGATGACGCTGCCTTGGCAGTTGCTGAGAGAGCTCTCCCAGCCAGTCAACATGCAGGCAGCCAAGGGCAAAAGCTGCTGCCCACTGGTTGTGTGTCTGAGCCTTGTCAGCAGACAGTGTCACTGTCACTGGCTGTTGGCAAGCCTGAAGCCGCCAGGGGAGGTGAAGCCGCCAGGGGAGGTACTGCCGCCCAAGCGCACACTGACACTTCAGATGCAAAAGCAGAAGCCATGCATGCTTCAGAGGTGAAAGTGAAACCTGATACGTCTGCAAGCATGTCTACAGCAATTTGCAATTCCCATGAGAGTCCCTTGGGTGAGAACAGACATGGGACCATGATGGGCAAGCGGAAGAGGGCTAGGAAGTCAACTAAGTCGGAACACCAACCAACAAGTTCAGTCCAGCAGAGTAATGCCATTCTGCTGCAGAACGCTGACGCTGTGCCCAAAACTAATCACACAGCACTGTTCAATGCCAGTGAACATGAGGCAGCGCGAGATAGTAGTAGCAATAAGCCGTGTGCTATAGATGAGGTCATAGATCTTACTAGCGATTGATGATCATGTTCCAAGATCCTCACTTTGTGTACAAAATTGATATTGAAGTATGACATCATACTTACATGCTATGCTATTTCTCTTTACAATTACATTCGACAGACGCCATGGCCACTTCTGCTTGCTTGTATGCGTCTGCTCTTCCTCAAGCCTTCATGAGGGCACGTAAACTTTCTTGATGACCTGTCTTGAGCTTTTCTGCAACACAACAAAGTGGCAGACTGATTGCACCATCTATATGCACAGCTGAACACAGCAGTTTGCATGGGGTACCATGCCAGAAACCACAACAATTCATATTACATGTCTGTTGGTAAAACTTTGTGCAGAACATTGGCTACCAACTAGTAAAAACCATGATTACACAAAACATACTGTCTAGGCCCTGCGCGACTATATCATCTCAGTCACGAAACAATGTCATCTGAGCCAATGAGAAGATTGCAGATGTGCTGTGAAGCAATAGCAGATTGTAGGCCCGATCTGGTCTGCTTGTTTCACCTAGTACTCACTGGCCACTGTGCGGTCCAAAAAAGGCAGTTGAGTTGTCCTGTGCAGGCCCCATTGCCATATCATGACCAAAGCTGTACAATCCTGTCTGAGGATTGACCTGGCGCTTCATTGGACTTGTCAGTTGCTGCGGAAATGAGTGTCGCATGAACTTGTGGTGAGGCTGGTCACCCATGGAGCTATCGCTAGGAGGCTCATAGCCATTGGGGCCAGCTGGAAATCCTGGTGCTTGTGGCTGTTGCGATTCCAGCGCATCCACGTGCTGCAGCAAGCACACGCATAGGCATCAGTCAGCAGTGGATGCAGCAGCCAAATTAGCTCTGTGACAATGGTTCACCTGAATTTCCTGCTGGAGGTGCGTTAGCAAGGCATTCATGGGGACATACTGTGCATTGCCGTATTCCTTGAGCAGCCAGCCTAATTGACGTTCCTGTAAAGCAAGAACAGCTGTGTGAGTAAGCAGGGACAACTAATTTCAATGCATAGTAGCACTGAAATCGTCATGAGCTGGTACAACATTGGCGAGGCAAGCCAACACAAGACCGATCTCACTGCTGTGTGGTGAGTAGGTCAGGACTTTACCAGTGCCTGCTGCGCTCCAGCCACCTGAGCCTTTTTGTTTTGCTGAATTGCCTGAGTGAACAGGTGAGATATGGAATTGGCAGCTGTGACAAAACTGGAATGCAAGTTGCGCTCCACGTCAAGGTCAAGCTCAGCTTTCCGCTTTTTGGTCATGCTAAAGCACACAGCAAGCTACGAAATGGGGTAGCCTCAACAACGTTGCCAAGTGCAGCTTCCGGCAGCGTCCCACAGGCGATCTATAATTGCTATCTGCAACGACAAATGCAGAGTCGAGAACGCGGTTATGGGCTCAGATCCTCAGGTGAAGCTGCCAAAGCACACTGTGAGGAACAAGCTGTGCAACGAGGTGTGCACTATGTAAAGAAGAAGAAGAACCCACTTAGTGGTGTGAAGATACTCGTTTCAAAAATTGATCTTTCTGGCACACCTTCCAGCTTTCATTGATCTTTCTGGCACACCTTCAAGCTTTCGTTACGGTTGCCAGTTTCAGCAAGTCCGAACACAGCAACTGCTTCACAGCTTGCCAAGAAGGCATGTTTGGCGCAACCCAGCTGAGTGCATTGCAAGTTGTCGATTTTTAGCAAAGAGCTTGCTATGGCTACACAAGTCTCAGTGTCCAATCTGGTGTCATTGCTTACATACATGGCAGTGAAGAGAGCCAGGCGAGCACAGGTGACCGTCAAGAAGGCAGTATCTTGGCTGGAACCCAGATTCGTAGCTTCGGCCGTAAGCCGAGCACAGGTAAGCAAGCAAGCCAGCAACCGAAGTCCAGGTGACGCTATCGGTGGTTCATGCTGTCGCACATCAATAAGAAATTCATTGATGTGAAATTCGAGTCAGTGGTTTGCTTCTTTCAGGCCGGTGTTCATGATCTCACACTTAAAGAAGGCGTTTTGGCTTTCGGTCACGCAGCCGTTGTCACCTTCGGCTCTTGGTCAGACACCTTTCTGGAGTACGCGCAAGAGCACACCACCCCTGCACTAGTCGTCTCTGTTGTACAAAAGGTCAGCAGACAAAAAGTCAAACCTGTTCCTTCACCGACCCATGAACTTACACAGATAATTGGGCGTCTGCAGGAAAAGCGCATCATTTCTCTGGAGCAAGAGATTTTGACAGGTCAGTTTGAGAATCATTCGATAGCCTTTCCTGATCGGTTCTAGCAACACTGATTCTAGGTAGTCTCCCAGGTTTTGAACAGGTTGACACAGTCTGCCCTGCTGGAAGCTGCATTGTGCACATATGCAGCAAAGGCACTTGCAACTCTGGCGTTACTGATCCGCCTACTGACTGGGTTGCCTTGCGTGCAGGGCGGACACAAGCCACATTGGCTTTCGCTGTAATCCACCAGGAGCTGCACCGCCACATGACTTTGAGACAGCGTAGAGCGCAAGCCACTTCATTGATTATAGGAAACCCCTTGTACACTGAGGCTGCAAATGTGTCTACCCATGCTTCCAGCAGTGCACAGGCACAGCCTGTCCCAGACAAAGCTTCACTGTCAACAGACCAGCTCCCCATGAACACTCTTTTGACAGAAAATCAGTTGTTTTACTCATTTCCCCTCGCCAATGCTGATGAGCTGCACAACCCATCTTCTTCTTCTCCTACTGACTCCCCAGACTGTGTCACACCTCTCCCCATGTCTACACACTTCACTTCAGACTCTGTGACCTCACCTAGCCCACAAGGTGTACCTAGCCAGCCTAGTCCGACGCCACAGTTGTCTGCACCAGAAGATCCAAGAGCAATGATGGCGAGTGTGCCACACCACAGAGACCCCAGTGCGCCTGCTGCTGACCCTGGCAGCCCAGTGGATTTCACCAGCGCTAATACCCAGATGGGATGGGGTGGGCAGACAATCCAAGATGACATTCACCACGACCTGCGGGCCCCCACACATCCTGACAACTCAGAATCCTTTGGTGGCTTCTTGCCTCATGCTATGTCCGACAACCAATCAGGAAGTGACAGGAGTGACTCGCGTGATTCATTCACTTCGAGGCACCTCACAGAGGAGGTGCATCACCGGGCTGTGATGCACCTCCTCCTCATCCCTCAAGTCCACTCTGCCTGCATTGCATCGCCCCATCCAGAAACTGCCTTCGCTCAGCAACACAACGCCACTGTCATATGCCAATCTTGCAGACTCCCCTGAGCCTGACACCAGCAGCCGAGCACTGCAGAAGTCATCTCCACCAACTTCCACGTGTTCTCCACAGACTGCGCAAACACGGGCTAGGACTACCCAGACAAGTGCAAGATCCAACCGAAGCAAGCCATGCCAGGTGATCCATTCCCTCAGCATCTGATGTGGGTCTGTCACAGGCATCTGGATGCACATCTTGAATCAATTTGCTTTGTCAATGTCAGACAAACAGTGTGTTCTATTGTTGTTTGCATGACTGCTGTGTATATACATCTTTGTTATGTCTTACTTGCATTATCAATAAGCAGGATGCTCAGTAAGCGCACGCTCCTCTGTGCAGGGGATGCATCCTCATCATCTTCTGTACCCAAACAGCATTGAACAAGCTGTGCACCATCCTTGCATAGTCCTTGGGTTGCTGGCGTTGATTGTGGGCTCCTGTATGGTGTCAACTCGTAAATTGTACAGCTATACAAACAGTAAGTATACATCTAATGCATAGGTCATTCAAAGCTGCTTTGCATTGTGTTGCAGCAACAGCAGCAGCAGTTTTCCCACATGGCCGGTGTGCAGAAGGTGCCAGCAGCAACAGCTGCAGCTGCATCTCCTGGAGCTGCAAACAGTCCTGCTCCTAGGCTGACAAGGAGGCCAAAGAAGTATCCTACTCCCCCCAAGCTTCCCATCTGGAAATAGGGCAGCATCTCTTTTATGTATGATCTGCATCCTGGTGAGTATACACACTATGCAAAATGACTGATTTGCAACACATGCAGACATGCATATAGTGAATCTTGTCACCTTGATCTGCTTGCAAGTGTATTTGCAGCAAACTCAACATGTTTAGAGCGCAACTCAGTATGCATCTGTCAGCTGCATGATGCATGCATGTGTGCGACATGTTTGACAGACAGGGCGGCTCCATTCTCAAAACATTCAGTGCCTGCTCTACACAACTTGTTCAAGTATTTGAGTACATGCAGTAGATGAAGCTACAACAATTGTCTATTGTTGTGCAGATTTGATAGCCAATAGTGCCAAGATTTCTCATACAGCCAATAGTGCTGGAGTTTTGTAGCCTTCCGCCAGTCTTCAGTCCTGCCACTCCTGCACACCCTCACAGCGCCCCCCTGCTGCCACTCCTAGGTCCTGCTACTCCTGCAATACCCCTCACAGCGCCCGCCTGCAGCCACTCCTTAGTCCTGCATACCCCCTCACAGGCCCCCCCCCCCCCCCCCCGATGCCACTGCTGAGTCCTGCTACCCCTGCATACCCCTTGCCGCGCACCCTCCCGCCACTGCTGAGTCCTGCTACCCCTGCATACCCCTCACAGCACCCCCCGCCGCCATTCCTTCCTCCTCCTTCTCCTGCATACCCCTTACAGCGCCGCCCTCCTGCCAACACTTAGTCCTGCTACCCCTGCATACCACCTACGGCGCCGCCCTCTGCCACAATTTAGTCCTGCTTTGCCTGCATCTCCCCTCAGCACCCCCCTCGCGCCAGCTCCTAGTCCTCCTACCCCTGCATCCTCACATCTGCCCCCCGTCTCCCTTGTCCTCACCCTCTGGGGCTCCTTCCAGTATGGCACTGGAAACTTCACCTTGCCAGGAGCAGCAGCGGCCTCCAGACCCTTGCTGCCAGCAACAGTCTCCATCTGCATCTGTGCATTCCCTGCTCAGATGCTACCTACATGTATCAGTGGGCCAACCGGCTTGGACTGCGGTGTCCCTGACCATTGGCAGCCACTCTGAAGACAGCTTCATGGTCTTCCAAGAGCACCAAAATCCCTGATGTGATGCCCCTCAGAAACGCCCTTGATAAGCAGTATCAAGCAAATTTGTTGATAGAAGGACTCATTGTTCTGTTCGTAGCTGAGAATGACTTCAAGTTGTAGGAAAGAACCAGAAGACGACAGTTGTGCAAGCGTCAAAATTTCTGAAGCATTATGACGGCAGCTTTCTGCATACTCAGAAGACTCTGGACCTCTCACCAAGACGCTTGTACCACCTTCATGGTCCTCATCAGTGCAGACCCTATGTGCACTTGACCTTGCCCTGGTTTCCTGCTCAGGCAAGTCCTGAAGCTTGCTGTCCAAGAAGTCAGAAGTTTGACAACAGTTCAAACGGTAAATGCTATTTTGCTGAGGGCTTGTTGCGTAATTGAGACATAGAGTCTCTAGAGTCAGAAGTATACAGTCATAGGATATCGTGCAGGAAAATTCCATTCTTGGTGCCCCTGCAGAAATATGTTGATGTTAGATACTCTTGGTACCATACAACCAGGCACATGCTCTTGCACATAATGCGGTGAAACAGCACCTGTTTTTGGTACCTTTATCACAAACGGACTTGACCAATGGTGTCCACTGCACTTTGCTCCACACATGACAAAGAGCCTGATTCTAAAGAAGTTGCAGGATAGTTACGTTAGAACAGTAAACTGGCCTTAAGCTTCCAGTATGTTTTACTTGCGTTTGACCCCAAGTCTGCAGAACATGACATTGTATGAGAATTGTCTAATTGTGTCAACCTGCCAGATCACACTAGCAGTGCGTGCTGATGGAGATATTGACTCATGACCGTCATTCTGGTTGTTGGTATGATATACTGGTCTTGGCTCTGGCATGACACTAAGCAAGCTTAGACCTAATCGAAAAGTTTTATTGGCTTAGACTGCAGATGTCAGACAGCTGTCTGACATGTCGACATCTCTCAGACAAGAGCCCAACAAGCCTCACAAGCAAGTAAAGTCATAAAAAGCACACCCCAGCACTTCACCAGCAACCTTGAAGCCTGACTTGTTATACTAGCGCGGTCAGATGCAGTTCCGAAGCGAATTTGCTCAGCGGACCCAACTTGAAGATGAATTTGTTATACTCACCTAAAGAAATGGATGCAAATGCCCTGCAATGTGCAATGAAATAAGGAGCTTGTCGCTGTCTGTGCTGTCACTGTAGCTGTTACAAAATACTGTGGCTGGGCTGAAAGACGCATATTGCCGGCCACGAGCGCTGAAATGCAGTTTGCTGACATCTCCAGAGGCAGAGGTGTACTACCTTAAAAAAAAACACCCACAAGCGGTCTTGAGTAGGCAGTCGAGAAGATGAAGTTTGCACAGAATTTGAAAAGCCAAATGACTCATCGAACGAAAGCTCTGCATGAATACGAGTCGCCGATCTGGTTGTCACTGCGACGGACATCGGGAGGCCAGGCTGTACTGCAACGGCACTGACAGATGATGCTGCTCCGACTGTGACACATCCGGGACAGTCTGGTCTCGCAGCAGAAAGCGCGTTTGATCTGTTCGATCAGCCAGATGGTCAGCAAAAGGTACTCTCGCGGTTTTCGACAAGTTGACAGCGATACCCACCACGATAGTACAACCAAAAGAGACAATGTGTTTGGGCAACCACGTCTACCTCTGATAGCTGCAGCCTTTCTGGTGTTCGTGGCGGGTACCTTTGTAGGTATGTGCCATCGCAGGTGCCGACTTTCGCATTGACGTCTGGGTCTGCAGACAAGATGTCATGTCAGGCAGGCTGCAATATGTAGATCACAACATGAGCCGTCTCAGCGTGATGTGGTTGTTTACAGGCACCAGGGTGGGGCATCACAGCACAGGCGACAGTCTTGCAGGTGCTGACAGGTGACTGCATCTGTCAGCGCAGCAACTTGGCTGTCAACTTCGATCTGCACATACCAAGACCTGTCTTATGAGCATTCTGATGTCCTAGTCCTGCCCTGCTCCTGGCAGTTTGCATCTCCTTGCAGAAAATTTAAATTTGACTGGTAAACCCACAGTAACTCAGACAATTCCAACCATGACTGCAAGCTTCCTCAACACTAGCTGCTGCAGGTTCCCAAGCACACAATCAGACGGTGACTTGTTTCCAGAAACACATGCACAAGCAACCGATGCCACTGAGGAACAAAACACAAACCTAGAGGAAGCCAGCACCAGGCAAGCAGTTTTAGCTGCAAGCACCAAGCCAGATCGCACTGCCCAGCGACCCGGTGCTGAGACACAAGCCACAGCTCAGCAGCAAATATACATCACCGAAGAAGAGCCTGCAGCCTCTTCAGCAGCTTCTGCAGAAGTCAGAGACAACAGCTGGCGCACTGCTTTGAGAGAGCAACTGACAGCAGCATCTGGCATTTTGTCCTCCAGCCTGCATTCTGGCTCTGGTGATGCTGCAGACAGTGGCACAGACAATGCAGGCTCGCAATCTGCTGATGGGGGTGAAACTCAAAAGCGTCGGCGAGCCAAGCGCAGCAGGAACAAGAGTAAGAGGAAGACGCCGCAAGCACAGGTTGTGCCAAAGAGCTTCCCTTGGGAGGCAACCATGATGGAGAAAACAATCTGCAATGACAACTGTCACAAAGCGGTGAGTCATCATTTGCCATGCTTTTGTGTGGGTACATAATCAGCACGTGCATTGCCTTTTCAGTGTCAGCTTGAAACAGATTTCCTTTTAGACAAGGGTCCTCTGCATCCTGTAAATGTACTGCTGTTTCAGAGCCCAAACCCAGCCCAAATAAGGTTTGCACGTGTCCTGTACACGCACTGATGTATCAGTGTCAACCCAAAACTTTCCACATGTCTAGTAAGGTTCCCATGCGCCCTGTAAGTGCCAGTGAACAGTCAGCAGCAATGCCCATCAGCTCCTTACATTGCTGTTCTGACCTATGCGACCACTTCTATTCCTCTATGCATACTAACTACAATGTTCTGTCAATGTCATGTGATGGGTTCATTGCATTTGCCTGCAGTACTATTGCAGGCCTAGAGGTGGGTTGTTTCAGTGTCACTACATTGCTGAACTTTGTGAAACCTCCCACAAGCCATGCCGGCAACACTGCTGTGCAACACCACCTCTTGTTGGCACACTCAGCAGTATATACTCAGCTCTTATTGCAGCACATCCAGCTGAAAGCACACCTACTACAAATCCTGAACAATAACAAAGGATGTACTAAACATCCAATGCAGAGGGATGGGAAGTGTGATGATGGAAGTACCCTGGAGGAGGACATGGTCTTCTGCGATCTGGGAACCGATTGTCATGACTGTGGCAACTGGACTGTGGAGGTACCAGCATATGAGGCTGACCAAGACTCCTTGCCAATTGAGTTCCTGCACTCAAGGCAGGTCTGCCCTTCAAAGCCTCTGCATGCCTATTGTCTTGCTGCATACAAGGCAGCTCTGCCCTTTAACTCTTCTGCATGCCAATTGAGTGCCTGCACTCAAGACAGGTGTGTTTTTCCAAGCCTCAAGCGTTCAACTGGGCCAGCAGCCTGGCCTCAAGACTGTCCTGTCTATGACCTGCAAGGAGTCACTTGTGTAATCTGCCATGATTGGTTCACTTTCGTAAATGGCATGATCTACGTTTCACGATCTGCCATGATCCACTTGTACAATCTGCCATGATGTGGTAGATGGCAGTAATGATGTAAGGCATAGCAAGGCAGTGGGCTACCCTTTGACCTGGCACAAATTAGACAGCCTGTTTGCTTCACAGAACCACAGCTCATTTTGCTGTCCAAAAGGCACTTGGGCATCACATGGCTTACCAATTGTTGTATGTTGCTAGTTGAGGCAGCATGTACAGAAGTGACGACAGGTTCACTGAGGTTCTCTGCATGCAAAAGGACCCTTTATGTATAGGGTCTCAGTTTGTGTAGCGTATGGGTATGGATGGACGTTGATGCTTCCTTCATTTCGGCATGCATATGCCCCATGTGAATGGTTTAACCAGCATGACAGGGGGCAATGACTGCTTGAATTTTCTGAAACGACTGCATCTGTCAAAGCCAGTATGCCAGACACCATCTAATGTGCATCACCACACACTGCAGTGAGCAATACTTGTTGGAGCAATCACTGAGGCATCAATGTAACAGTCCCTGCAATAATTTCTGCAGCAATCTCTGTAGCAATTACCCAAGAGAATTGCTAAAGTGAATCAATGCTGCCACTGCAGATTGATGTGTATGTGAAGAACACCACCAGTGTGCCATACTTCCAGATGGCTTACACTGACTATGTCAAAGATGTCGATGTCAGTAAGCAAATGGAGCACAATGGAGTGGTCGAGATTGGCCTGACCCAGATGTGGTTCCTGGCACTCAAGGACCATTGTATACAGCCTGACGGGAAAAGAGCTCTTGTTCTGGATGTAGGTGCCAATTTTGGGTGGTACTCTATCTATGCAGCCAAGCTTGGGTGCAGGTACAGTTGCTGTGCTTCTGTATATGGTTTGTGTTGCTTGTGCTGTACTCATAGCAAGACGCTATCATGCCACTTCCCTGTGAGGGAGGTGTTCTGTAAAACGATGTCATGTCATGTCATGTCATGTCATGTCATGTCATGTCATGTCATGTCATGTCATGTCATGTCATGTCATGTCATGTCACGTCATGTCATGTCATGTCATGTCACGTCATGTCACGTCACGTCACGTCACGTCATGTCATGTCATGTCACGTCACGTCATGTCACGTCATGTCATGTCACGTCACGTCATGTCATGTCATGTCATGTCATGTCATGTCGCGTCACGCCACACTGTCTGAAACCCCTATTGACGCAGCTGCATTCTGGAAGCTGTATCCAATGGGGTGTAATCCTTGCAGCGCCACGCACTCCTGCCCCCACCCCTGCCCCTCTCTTCCTCTTCCCATAAAGCAGTGTTCATCCTGACTCCTGCAGCGCCCCTGCCTTGAAGTACTCTCACCCAAATTCTCTCTTCCTAATTATGCACAGCGTTGCCAGTTGGGTCCCAGCACCCCTCTCAACTTCAATGTTCTCTCTTTCTCCCATTGGGCTCCTACCAGTTGCTATACTGGTACCCTACCCGTGACCCTAGACCCTACTTTGTGACATCTCTTGGTATAACTGTCACAACTTATCCCATACAGCAAAGCTCACGTGGGAGGCAGCTTTTCCCGCCCCTTCTCCCCCCCCCCACCCTGCCCTCTGTACCTCCACCACACATCGCCGACCTTCCCACCCTGAGGTTCCAGCCTTCGGGCTCCGAAGCCCATAGGGCAACATCACACACAACATGTGACTGTCATGCTGCTGCTGCTGCAGAGTGATAGCGTGGGAGCCTGTACCACAGTTCAGAGCTTTTTTGGCATACAACCGCCGCCTGAATCATCTCGAAGATCTGATTGAGATCCGTGATACAGCTGTGGTGGAAGTGGGAGGGAGGCTATATAATTTGACAGTGCCTCAGAGAGGCATATGGGGCACTGCTGGAATTGACGGCCTCAATATAGACAGGTCTGTTGTTTGTCTGCCTGTCCATCTGTGTCTCTCTCAGTCAACTTGCTCTGCCTGCCTGTTAGCCTGTTTGGTGGTCGCTTCCCTGATGTTGCATCGTGTGTGTGTGACAACATGCCCGTCAATCAAGGTTTTTTTGGTGTCAACGTCTTGACTTGAGTGTTACAACCCCCATTCTTGAACACACAACAAGCAGCCCCAGAATTGCCAGCAACAGTAATGTTGCGTCTGCGCAACGTGTTTGCTATGTCAAATTGATCTGTCTGCATGTGTATATATACTCAAATGTGTACATACATACTATATGTGCAGCTGAGACCAGCTCCTCAACCCTCAAGCTGATAGGCCTATACCTGTGTGTCTATACACTGATTCTGTACACACACAGACTATATGTACTGCTGAGGCCGGCTCCTCAGCCCTCAAGCTGATAGGCCTGCAAACTACTAGTGCAGTCTAACTCTTGGTCAATACCAAGCCAGGCTGATGCGTGCAGCTAGCAAAGCCGTGCTGGCAAAGCACAGTGCAGATCTGAGCATGCATTGGAGCATCTCCAGCATGCTTGCAAACAAGCATAGCAGTAGTCGGGTGGGACTTCAGCCAGCAGTTGCTGAAGTGAGCGTCAATGGTATGATGGTGCAATGAAGCCTTGGTGTGTTTGGTGCACTGGTGTAGGGGGCATTGACAACCATGGAGACTATGAGGTGGTGCAAGCATTAGGCGAGCGAGTGGATACAGTTGTCAAGGAAGATGTGCTGTTGCTCAAGGTGGATGTGGAGGGCTTAGAGCCGGCCGTCATGCATTCAGCCACAAGGCTCCTTGACAAGTACATGTGAGCCTATATCCTGCCCCCACAGGTCATTTCAGGAGACACCAGGGGGGGGGGGGGGAAGGGAGGGCCCATTTGGGGGGGAGGGGAGGGTTTGGCGTCGGGTGTCATGCATACTCCACTAGGCTGCTTGACAAATACATGTGAGCCTATGTCCCACCCCCACAGATTGGGCAAGCAAGAACTGGGAAGGTCCTGTTGGGTAAGGGGAGGGGGGAGTAGCTTCTGCATTGCATTGTTTCATGCATTTTGACAAATCTACTGCATGCACATTGTCAGATCTTGCATGGCAGAGTTTGCCACATCATGATCATTGAGCTCAGACAGAAAGCGTCCTGCGCATCAGTGCTTGGCTGCTTGCAGCTATGAGCCCTGCTATAAGATATCTTGCAAGGCTAACACACTACCTGAATAAAGTGCCTTGCTGACAATTGGTCAACAACTGACTCTGCTATTCCAGTGCTTTCACATGCTTTCTTGCTCATGCTGACAGACCAGAGCTGCCTTGAAACTCTTTCCCCCACCCCCGTCCCCCCTAACCGTCCCCCCAGGGAAAGAGGGACGACACACCACGCCTGTTGTGCAACTTGTCGAACTCTCCACCACCACTTGTTGCAGCTGCTGCTGCTGCTGCTGATTGCCAAGCTTGCTCCAGGTATACATATAGGAAGACTTCCCATCCCTTATCCCCCCTCCCCCATTGCACTCTCCCCCCCCCCAACCCCTCCCGGCCGCCCCTCCACCTCGCACGCTTCACCGCACACAACCTTCAGATGTGCCAATGCTTTTTGCAGGGTGCACCACATCGTAATGGAGTACTCTCCCGGGCCCTGGGAACAAAGCTACAGGTGGAGCGAATACAGCGACCTGGCCCAGATGCTGGTCAATCTACAACACCGCAGCTATACCATTCTGCATGTGCATGATGGCCTGGCACTCAAGCCCCTGCTGCAGTCACCGGCTTGGACTGGCAACCTGGATCCATTTGAGGAGGTCACCCGGGAGAACATGGATCATGATCTGGCAGATGCACGGCTGCTGCAGGCTGGCAAGCTCGGCTGCCCAAAGCCTCAAGAGCTGCTGGACTTGAACCCGTGAGTGCTGCCAGTGTTGTTCATGCTCTTGCGCTGGAAGTGTTTGCGCAGGGTTCTGGCATAGGGAGTTTTGTGAAGGCAAGCTGCAAGATGCTGTGGACTTCAGCAAGTGAGTGCTGTCAATCTTGCTGAAACTTCTTGCAGGAGGCACAATGCTTCGCAATGGGACAAGTGCTGCCTCAAGTGGGGTGGTCACGCTATATCTGCACTGGCTTGCTCATCCTGTAGCCGCTGCTAAAAGGGATGGTTGCTCGTCCACGCTCTTACCTTGCTCACTTGCTTCCTTCACCCACTGCTCACTCTCTCAATTGGTCTGTTGATCGCTCACTCACTCTTTTGCTCATTCGCTCGCTCATTCACGCCCTCATCACTCACCAACTCACCCACCCACACTCATGCCTCACTTTGTGAGTCAGCTTCTGGTCCTGGCTTGTCACGTAACGCCAGGCTAGTCATCCTGAGCAAAACGTTGCACTATGCATGGTCTTGGTTGGTTTGACACTGGCAGTCGGCAGTCACAACAGGCCACACTGACCTGTGCAGACCTTTAAGGTCACCTGAAAATTACACTGATCACCACACTGACTGTCAACCCCAACACCCCCCACCCCTTCCCCCCTCCCACAATCGCCAGATTTTTCTCCCCACACAAAACAACACAAAGCCCCCCACTCCTTCCCCGCCCTCCTCCACCAAGGAACACTGGCGTTGTACTTACGGCAGCCATAGTGCCATGGAGATGTTGTCAGGTCGTGTTCAAGCTGCCATCTTAAACTTTCAACCCACCTTGCTGCTCCCAGCCCGTTCATGGGGGATGGTGGTACAAAGCAGAGGGGTTGGAGGCTGACAAAGAGGCTGTGCTGGTTGTGCAGGCAGTGGGGGGCGTGCAACAGCATTCCTGAGGACCTGCACCCTAGGAGCTTTCGAGCAACCTTTGGCCACAACACCAACATCTGGCTCATGCAGGGTCAAGGACCCTTTGAGGTACAAACAACCCAACCCCCCCCCTTGGCCCCCTCCCCGTCCTCCTTCCTGGGACATACCTGTTTGTACAACTGAAACTTGTGCGGCTGCTGGGCTGTCTGCCGTGCAAGGTTATGGGGTGGAGCAGGGCAGGAAGGGGGGGTGGCTGCCTGGGGTGCAGGGTGGGGGTTTGGGGTGAGGGCACTAGATTGGGTTGCAAGGCGTAAATGGCAGCTGGCAGGCTGCACGGTGATGCCCCTCGGCGCAAAGGATTCAGTAACAAATAGGGAATCTTGGTGCTATCAACAGTGCTACTGACAGTACACATGCTGACCCTGAACCTCTGCAAGCTCTGAATGCAAAATGACAACTTGCATGCGGTGCAAGCAAAAGTACAGATTACAAGTACTAGTACAAGTGCATGATAGCAAAGACTCAAGATGAGTGCAAGCTGGGACATGATTAAGGGGGTCCAAAACTGTGTGGTCTGATATTCTCACTCACACAATGCACATTGCATATGCGGTACATATTACCCTGGTGCAATGAACTGCTAGGCACAAAGGTCTAGGGCGGCATGCATCATAACACACAAATGAGCCAAGCAGCGGTTTGGGAATGGCATATCAAGGCCAGCATTGCTCTTCTGCAACAGGTGGCTTGCTGGGTTAGGGTATATGGAGGATTATGGCAAGGGAAACACCCCACCACGTTCCAACAGATGCACTTGTCAACACTTACTGTCGGAGCCCAGCTTTGAGTTGAAGCTCAGTGCGAGCTATAGACACCATTCAGTGAACACACGTTACATGGCTGGCCATTGAAGCTGCCATTGGCAGTGCTGAACTACGTATGTACAGTGCAACTCTTGCCTCTGTGAGCAATCTTCAACATCCCCATAACGACCAATGATGCAGCATGCTAGTAGTATGGCAGTTCCCAGTGACATGCATCCATCTTCATCATCATTGGTGGCATCTTCAGAAAGGCATCGTAGAGAGGGTGAATGCAGCAGGCAGGTCAGACATGTGGCATTGCGTAGCCTATATAGGACCCCCCAGGTCTGTGATTAAACAGTGCCGTTACTATGTTACTATGTCACTAACGGTGGTCACTGTCGTACTGCTAGTGCCACTGTAGTACACTCCACAACATCAAGTCGATGGGCAACTCCCATGAGTGGCATGCAGATAGGGCCACCTGTGGGGGTCATGGGGCTGGAGCAGGATATGCAGGACTGGTACGGGCAACAGCCCTTGATGCTTGGCATGGGTTACAGGCCCTGTGACAAGCTGGACCCTTCCATACAGGTAGGCAGCCTGCTGTGCCTGCTAGGTCTGCTAGGTCTGTTGTGCCTCATGTGTCTACTCCATTGCTTTGTTCCTGCTGATAACAGGACAGCTGCTGGGTTGCACCCCTTGACAAGGTCCAGCAATGATGTCGCTTCAGATGTGCTGAGTGTTGCTGGCTGCATGGAGATAAGGCCTTGGCAGAAGCTTACCAACATGGCTGTAACCAGCACATGCAAGTCACTGCACATTGTCTGCATGCTGGGATGTGGGCTGACAGGGCAGGTGCCAAATTTGCATTGGCAAGAGGGAAAGACCGATACCTCAAGCAGAAGCACCCTTGATGCTGCAGCCTCAAGCTCATGGTGCTACACTGTTCCATGATAGGGTGGATTAGGAGTCAGGCAGCAAGTCACAAAACATGTGCTTGAGGCGACTGTTTCAGAAAAGTCCCTGCATGACCGATGCAATTCTTGCTTTCAGTGTCTGCATGCCCTGGTGCCCCTGCACTTTCCCTTCTTTAGATCTGGCAGTGTTTTTTGTTACTTGGCTGGCACTGATGCAGGTTCGACACAGATGCACATGTACTAATACTACAGTGTGTGGAGCAGAAGCACAGACGGTCGAGAGCCTTGTTCTGCAGGGCAGCATGCCGCCATTTGACAGCTGACATGGCGCATATAGGATGTGCCATGGCACTCGGACCGTAGCAGACTGATAACGCGACATATTGATATGTTCTGAGTGATGTTTAGCAGCTTGCAGACAGGCATTGTGGCTGGCGTGGCTGTCAATGTGTTGTGTTCCCCGTTACCTGTCTACCGTTGCTGAGTGGCTTACTAACGTGCAGTTCTGGTCCTTTATTAGAGACCTGTTTAGATGCACTTGATTTCTCTGGTCTGGCTTCTGGGTCAGTCCTGTGATGTTCTTGTCTACCAGGCCTTGAGTGATGCCATGACTCTTTTTGCTATTGTCATGCATACCCATAGTCAGGATACAATGTCCTCAATGGCTAACTCAGTGTGAAGACATTGAGATAGTGTATCAGCTTATTGAGAAGACTCTGTCAACTGTACATTGTCTAGACCTTCTTTTGCAAGCAAATTTGACACACATGAGGAAGCTAGATGCTGATGTGACCGCTCAGAATACATGATAATGCAACATTGATGTACACTGTGATGCAACATGACCAACGATCATGCACCATGATTTTCTATTAGGCAGTAGCTGCGCTTGACAATGTACGGATGTTTGTGGTGGGCACAGAACACTACAGCATGAGTCCGCTGTACACCAGCAACAAGGATATGATTGTGTGCATCCACCAGTGTAGTTTTGGTATGAGTTTGCTTTGCCACAGTACGTTTGTGTGCAGGCAACAAAAACACGCTTGCAAACAGCAAGCCTACAACATTACATTCTCCGCAACATGATCATGCAAAATTCATGACACTTGATGTTTCATACAGTCCTCATCACAACATAGGATACACTAAACTGGTGATCAAATAGTGACTTGTCGGCATCTAAGCTAGCTGACAACACAGTGGAGGACACAATCTGTCATCATGAACGATGTCATGTTGCCATATCTAGCTACAGTCGGTCAAATGCTCTACAGACACAACCTTGTGCTGTTGTTAGTCCTCATCTTTGCCCACAAATGGATCCATGCCCGGCTCTGTCAAAGGCACAAAGGCTACTCCCATCAGATCTTCCTCATGTACCTTGCCGTCTTTGTCCTTGTCTACAAGCTTAAGAACCTGCATAGCAAAGCAGGGACATTCAAGTGGCAGGTTCCTGCATAACATGCTGCTTTAAGGGCAGAAAAGATTGGATAGCACTCGCAGGCCTCGACAGAAGGCAAGGGCTTAGCGTGAGATGCTGAACAGTAAACTGACACTGCTGGAGAGTTTGATGCAATGATCAGACATCATGCTTCGTTGATGTCTGGACGCTGCTCACACAAAGAGCTGTACATGGCTAGAAGTGACTCCTTGCAGTTTGAAAAGCGTGCCTCGAGTGAGCAGCATACACACACTCAGGAAGCATGCTACTTAACGATTGCATTCAAGCCTGCTGCAATGTCAGCTTGCTGCTGAGCACCTCACACCAAAAGCTGGGGGAAGTCACTTCTGACTGTGTAGTGTTACAATATTCCATCATTGCACAGCGAGTGGAGTAGCAGCTGACCTGCAATGAATTTTGCGCACCGACAGGGATAACCATTCTGCCGCCAGGCTTCAGCTTCTGTATCAAGTTCTGCATAAAAACAGTATTTTTGTTCAAGATGCTATTCTTGACAGACTTAACATGAGCTATGTCAATCAAGCTGACAACCAAGCTGACTCTGTACACACCTTTTGGACTGTGACAGCTTAACACTCGGCGCTGCATCATGTGAAGCTTCTCTACCCAACAATGCCTCATGAACAAGCAAAACTTGGGGGTTGGCACCAGAACCAGTTCAAATCATGTAAGTCAGGTCATCGTGCAATGTGATTGCAATGGTTGCCAGAAGATTGCCAGAAGGAAACAAGATGCATTTACTTTTGTTGTGGTATTGTGTAGTTTGACCATCTGAAGCAGTTCTGCAAGATGGCCTAAGTGACATGAATTCTCCAAAAAAGCATCAAAAGATCCACTACTGTTGTCGGCATGTACGATGTTAACACACTGTGAACAGCAGCACAGTATATGCTGGATGACTACGCAGCAGCAGGCAGCACCTGAGGCATAGTTGCCGCTGCTGCGCCAACATGGATGGCATCAAAAGGGCCATACTGGCCAAGAACCTTGCCCAAAACATTGCCCGACATAATTTTGATGGTGTCCTTTTTCATGAGGCCTGGCACAGCTTGCTGTAGGCTCTGCATGGATCTCTGAGCTAGCTCCTTGTGTTTCTCCACGCCAAGTACCTGCCCTGAGTCCCCCACCATAACACCAAAGCAGCCAGTCAAGTAACCAGATCCTGCACAATGCCATAAAGCATACAGCTTTCTCCGGTCCTGATACTGATGGAGGACCAAGAATTTATGAAAAGAAATGCTTGCATGCGGAGTTTACATCAGTATTGTGCATGCTGATACTGTGCCTACTTTCAATTTGGATAAGGCAGATGCAATGCAGTAAAATGGTAGTGACAAGGGTGATACCGTGACGACCTAACATTGCTTGATAGAGACGCAGACGCAATGCAGTAAATTGTAGTAAAATTAGCATGTGATTGCAACCCTCGAGACCAATCGAGGGAAGAGTGGATCATGCTGAATCCTTTGACGTGCTTACAGATTTCACTAGTACACAGGCTGTCCCGAAAGGGTTTGTTGTCCAAACTTGGACCAGTGTCTATACTAATAAGGGGTTTACTACGGTCTACCCTCCCGTTGATTGGTCAAGGCTATGGCATGATACATGACCAGCATTGGTTGAGGATATGCTCACCAAGATCATGCAGCAATCATGCGTTTGAAATCCTTGTAGGTCAGCAAAAAGCAATAGAGCACCGACGACTTCTTGTGGAAATGATGTCACTGTGAGATTGAACGGGGTACCTGAGCCCACATCCAAGACAGAGGCTCCAGGAGTACAGTGGTCTTCAAGCAATCTCAAGGCTTCAGCATGCATATGTGGCGCGCTGATGGTTTCCCCATACCCTATTGGGACAGGGTGATCCTGTTGGTGGTGCATATGACTATGAGAAGTCTGCCAGGCACCGTCTTGCCGCATGCAAGAGGCCAACACTCACTCACTGGGCAGCGGGTCGAGGCAAGCTATGCATAAGACTAGGACGCACCTCATATGCAAGGTGCATCATGGACTGATTGTCAGGATCTAAAAAGTATTTTCGGTCAACTTGCATCATAGCCTGAGCCGTCTTGTCAGTGAGCCTTTCTGTTTTGCGCAAGCTGTTGATGAGATCTGCATGGCTGGGATTCATGGTAGCAAACAAGCTGCGAAAATCCCTCTTTCCAGCTTTTTCTGAAGATCTGAGGGCACTTGTCTGGTTTGACTGGTTGCAAGCCTGCTGACCTGCATGTCAATAGCATGGCGTCCACTTTGCCTTCCATCGTGCTACGACTCAATCCCTAGCACCAGCACCAATGACAGCACTAACACACATTCGTAATAGCCGAGTACCTCGATAGGCTAAAGGTCTTCTACCTGTACGGCCTTGAACGTGGCCACTGTCTGCATGCAAATCAACGTGTTGCTGCCGCAAGTTCCATGCTGCAACTGCCCCCGCAGCCAGCACAACAGAACCAAGCAAAAGCCGCCTACTAATACACAGCTTGGCTGGTAATTCGGCACCTGAGCTTAGACTACGCTGACCGCGCTTGACGGAGTTCAGTACAGGTGATCGGCGTGAGCAAGCTGCAAAAAGGCCAGACGCAGGTGCAAAAGCGGCCTTGTTACTGCGCGCGAGAGTTCCTTTAGCGACCTTCAGCCACTGTACCATGCTCAGCGCTGATGTTGCCAGGTCTTTGTCGTATTTTTCAGCACATTTTTGGGCAAATCTGGTCAATTACGAGATTGGGGCGCCCAGCCCCGCCTCGCCCTGGGTGTGCAGACAGTTTGAACAAAAGCTCCGAATCTGGCGTTAGAACCGCAACTTCTGACGATGCCTGCATATCTGCCTGTGCTGTGCAGTCAGCAAAAGACGGTATCCGCCCAAATTACTGCTCAAACAAGAACTGAAGCTTGTCTGTTTATAAAAGCAGGAGAACATCAAAAAAATTTGGACTAAATCATGCATAGCCGGCCAACCAAGTGTGCATCTCCCATTGCATCATCTTGCAGTACAAATGGTAAATTGTGCTGCTCCTGAGCACTGTCTACACTGATCCTCATAGAATCCCTGCCAGCACCAAAACACCGCAACAGTGCGTTGTAGACTGCATAATTGTCATGCAATAGTGAGTGCTGTGCAGAAGTAAATAGCTGTTTTAGATGTGGCTGCGATTTGTCAGTGCAAGCTTGCAAACACGGGCAGCGCATGCTGCCAGATACAGTAAGTTACATTGCTCAGACATGATCTGCCACAGTGAACGCTATCAGCAGAGTCTCCCGACCATGGTGTGGTGTACAAATTTGTGCCCGAGATTTTACTCCACCTGTGTAGGCAATATTGATTGCCTACACCAACAATTTTGAAAGGCCTATTGGCAGTCCACACAAAGGTCTCAGATTGTGGCAACATAAGTTTGCCAACAAATTTATGGTTCATCTAGGATGAACAATAGCTGGTGTCAAAACACGCCAGTGCACATCATATCAGTGTGATGAGCAAGCAGCCACAGCTGTCACAAGGCAAAGAACACTGACCTGCAACCTGTGAGTGCCATCGGTTTGTAGCTTCATTACTCCCTCTTTTCCTGCTGAGGTGTCATAAGTAGTAATTGAATGCATGCAGGATCCGGATTGCAAGGACAAGGGCAAAAGCTTGGTAACCTGTAAATAGCCCCCACAAGCTTCAAGAATAATGTGCTCTTGCTGCCCCTGCATACATGCAACAGCGCTTATGCTGGTACAGCAATGTAAAGTTTTCCCATGACAGTGCGCTCACGCTGCCTGTTCTGGCACCAAAGTGACAAGCTTTGGTGTGCAGGACATGCTAGATGATTGCTGCATACATACAGCAGCATGCTTGCAAGCGCAGTGGCTGCATTCCTGTCAGGCTTAGTACAAGGTTCCGGCAAAGTCTCACATGTGACAAACATCTGATTGTTCCGCCAAACGAAGGGGGTTTGTAAGACACTGTAACAACCTCGACCAATGATGGGCGAATGAGTGGAGCAGACGACCCTGATAGGGCGGCGTACAGAATGCATTAGCGTCTCGTCTACTAAAAGGACTGTCTGTCTGCTTATGCAAAACGCATCCTCACTCACACAACTTAAGACTCAGGTCTGATGCCTCGTTCTGGAGGTCTGACTTACTGAATACAGCTATCTCCAATCATACTGCTGCAGACACTGTATCTGTTCTGAGGAAGGACAAAGGCTGGTAAAGCGTCAATCCCAATATGCCCTGCCATTGTGTGCAAAGGGGCACTGCTGTCCCCCACAGACAAGTGCGCTATTGTGGCAGCATCCCCAACTTTCTGCATCAACATCGGGTTTGCTGTATGCTGAACGACAGCTTCTGTCTGTGTATGCATGCAGGCAAGGCTGCTTGATGACTCATGCAGGCAAGGCTGCTTGAAGAGTCATATAGGCAGGGCTGCTTGAAGACTCATACTGAACAATTAAGCATGCAACTTTAGCCATTGTTGAGCCTCAAGTGCAAAGGTCCAACAGTACACAGACAGTCCAGTTGCAGCAGTTGCAAGCCACATGCTAAGAGAGGTTGTGCCTGCCACTAAGTATGGCTCCATGCCCCACGCAGCCTGCCCAGATCCTGTTGTCCATATATCACAGATGCAAAGGAGCTGCCCACTTGCCATTGACAAAGCAGAGAGGCTCTGCCGCAATGGTTCTTGGCTTGCTGACACATAGCCATACTTCTTCCTTCGTGGTCCAGCTGCGCAGCCTCTCAATGCATTTGCTCAGCATCTGTTTCTGATTGTCCGTCCACAGACATGCTGTTGCTCTGGGAGATGCAGGTCTGCAAGCACAACATTGAGCCTTGGCTTGGCTGCAAGGAGACATGCACCTCTATAGGCACAGAGCTGTTCACCATTGCCAGTGCTACGAATCACTAGTACAGTGACGGCACACATACTCCGTTGAGCATGCACAAAAGCTGACAACAAATTGCAAGGGGTTCAAAGGCTGCTGTCAGCTGACAAGTGCAACACTCCGTTACTCATGCGTCTGGCAAGCTGAGTGTGCATTATATGTCAAGCTGTACTGAATGACTGGCAACAGGCTGTACTGTTTAGTCACAGGTGCAGCAGGAAGCAGCAGCTGCACACTACCCACCTGTTGTGACTGCCAAAATAAGGTATCTGCACCGGCAAAAGCTGTGCGTTCAACGTCTTGGCAACAGATCTTGGTAGGTCTGAAGCTGCTAGTACACAGGTTTGCTCACAATGCATCCGAAGCCAGTGATAAATGGCAAACGTCTTCAGTCCAGTGCATTGCAACTGACTTACAGTTATGTCACAGCACGGCAGTGCAAAGCAGAGGACGTCCTTACCTGACTGTTACCAGACCATGTTACATGTACAGGAGCAGATCCCCATCGTCAAGAGATTGGTGAAACAGGCTATGAAGAAATCACCTCGGATTTACACGTCACTCTCTGGCTAGCACTCCCATGAATTGGAGGTAACGCCAACAGGGCCTCTAAATATGTAAAGTTGCCTTAGTCAGCCGGCTGTCTTGCGCTTTGATATCGCTATTGCCGTTAAATCGATTCATAGCTGGTCAGCGCAGGCAACAGCACGGAACACTCGAACGACACTGTTCATCTGCTCGTGGCAAGGTCGGGCAAAAGACAGTCACCACGCCCACGCCGCGAGCAACTGGTTTCTGAGCCAAGGGCTGTACACGACACGCCAGTGCAGCGTCACAAAAAGCATGCTCTGGTAGCATTGCATACTTGGGCGTATGGCTGCGCTAGCGGTGAGAGAGGCCGACATTCAGTTGTCGAACAACCAGAAGCATTTCATCGTCAAGGTATAGACCACTGCGTCTGCTTCAGCTAAATGTGGCCAGGACATGCGTGGAAGGATCAGTTGCATACAGGCTTTGCACGAAGAAGTAAGAATAGATGGAAGGAGGCCTCTAGATTATCGGAAAGTGGCCTTCCAGTATACACTTGATGATAGTAGCTGTACTGTCCTTTTGGGGCAGACGCGCGTCTTGTCAGTAGTCACAGCAGCCCTGGAAGCACCGTACCATGACAGGTATCTGCTACCAATAATCAATACAAGCTAATGAAGCCTGGCACACAACAATTGTGCAAGGCTTTTCTTACTCCCAGAAGCGAATTCAGCATTTGGCAAGCTTGTTGCCATGCCTCAAATTATAAGGCTGCATCAATGGTACTTTGTCAATGCTGGACGCCAATGTTGTTTTGCTGTGGTCAGGCCAAATGAGGGGTCCTTGAGGTTCAACGTGGAGTTCAGTCCTATGGCGTCTCCCAATTTTGAGCCAGGCCGACCCACTGAAAATGCTAACGAGCTGGCTCGCCTTATTGAGCGAGGTCTCAGAGAAACTAAAGCAGTTGACCTGGAGGCCCTGTGTGTCCTAGCAGGCAGAAAGGTGCAACCTGCAACTAGTATTGCTATCATGAAAGTGTTCCACATAGACAGCCCAGCACTGCACAGCACAGCATTTTCAATGTGCGTATGTGTCTCATGTCCCATCTTTGCAAGTGTCATCAATCTCAGGCTTACAGCACATGTGCAGTGCTGTCTGTGTCTTAACACAAGCGCTGAAACACAAGCACTGAAACACCAAGGAGTTATGCCCTCAAACAAACAGCCAAGCCACTTAGGGACAGGTGCTGATGTAACAGCTCAGATTTCTATGTTTTGCCAGGTGTGGTCATTGAGAGTGGACGTCCATATCCTTGATCATAATGGAAATTTGGCTGATGCAGCATCCTTGTCAGCATTAGCTGCCCTGCTGGCATTCAGAAGGCCCGAGGTGACCTTGGAGGCGGGTGGGGGTGGAGTAGGGGAGGGGCAGCAGGTTGTGGTGCACCCCCCTGACGTCCGAGAGCCCTTGCCACTTAGCATACACCACACGCCTCTGGCTGTGACTTTTGCTTCTTTCCAGGTCAGCAGTGAGTTTGTCCTGATTCTGAAAGCACAAAATTCTCCATGAGCACACACTAAGACAGCACAGCACAGCCGCCCAGCACAGCACAACACAGCACAGCACAGCACAGCACAGCACAGCACAGCACAGCTCAATAAATCCTGGCCCAGCCCAGCCTAGCACAGTACAGCACAACACAGTAGCGCAGCACAGATAACACTTAGACAAAAGGCAGACCTATTTCTGCAGGGTATTGCCTGTCTCACCAGCGGTAGAGATGCAGGACAACAGCTACTGCATTACACTCTAGCCCAGGCCAGGGCAAAGCTAAGCATGCGATGCTGTACAAGCAGACAACGGGTGTGTTGGAATCACAGATCTGTCCCAGGTTTGCTGTTGCACCCTACACCAAGCCCAAGTCGTCATAATTGGCCACTTTCATGCCATGACGAGTTGGCTTTGCTGCAAGAGCACAAGAATGCCACGTACAAATACCTCAGCACGGCAGGAATGATAGCAGTCATAGGGCATGTGACTGCATCATTGGCACAGGCCGCACTGACTCATGCATTACCTTGGTGGAGGGCAGGTGAGATGATGGTAGTGGACCCCAGCCTCGAAGAAGAGGCAACAGCCACAGGCTTGATGACTGTCATCATGAATGCTTTTGGGGAGCTTTGTGCTGTTCAGAAGACCAGTGGCATTGGCCTGCCTGCCTCAGAGGTACGCCTCTATCTACACTGCCTCCTTCTCTTGCTCCCTCGCTCCCTCGCTTGCTCGCTGGCTCACTCACTCACAACTCATGCCTGAAAACAGCTGTACAAGAAAACAGCTGCTGCTGACAAGCACTGTAATGTGGCAAGACATGTAACCCAGAGTCTGGCACAATATTGCAGCACCGCTCTTGGCATTTCTGAGGGCTGCGCAGTGGTGATGGCTACACAATACCTGAACACACAGAAGCCGTTAGATCTCAATCCATCTGTGAATTGCAGGTGATGCGGTTGATCAGAGTCGCAGACAAGAAAGTGAAGGAGCTGAGTGAGATGTTGCAGGCCAGCTTAAAAGCACATGATGTTGAAAGGTGCAAGCTCGCATCAGGAGGCACAACTTGACTCCTGCAGTGTCTCAGACCCAAAGCAGAGCGGTCACCGTGCTCGACAGCAATGACATTGTAGGTATGCTCACACATTGACCAAAGACACCAAACACAGGTGCAATCATCCGGCAGGTTTGTCGACATGTTTGGGATCTATGATCCGAGGTGGGTTGATGAGGGTTGGATCTTTCCATCCTTTGATCCATGTGCCTGAACAATCGTTGCAGTCTCTCCGGAGGGTCACTTGACATCAAAGAAAATGATGCACTGCAGTGCAAAGCAATGCAACGCAATGCAAAGCAATGCACTGCCTAATTACAGTTGGCTGTACTCACTGCATGCAGTAAGGCTTCATGATGCTCTGTTGTTTCTGCTCCTACCTTCAGTCAGCTAGCTGGCTTGCAATGACAATGTGCTTCTGCATGCTGACACTACAATGTGTAGGTAGAGGCGCTGCTTATCAGCCCAAGCTGGATTCTGGCTCAGACGGCTCAGACCTGCTCAGCACAAGCCACTCAGAGTCATCAGATGAGGACATGCCAAGTGGTGAAGAAGAGGCTGGCAGCCTAGAGGACAAGACAGCAGATGTGGAGATGGCAACAACTTCAGGTAATGTGTCGTCATTTGCCTTTTCTTTCAACACCAGCCATAGTAGGCTGGTTTTGCTGAATTGGCTCTTGTAGCGTACATCATGTGAGCTAACTTATTGTTACATGACTGGTGTACTTAAGGTGAACTGACTCTTTGTGAGCAGCAGCAGCAGCAGCAGCAGCAGCAGCTCTCTGACTACAGACTTGGTCATTCGCCTGCTGACTGCATCTCCATCTAAAGCTTGCTCCAACGGTCTGCCTGTTTTGGGCCCAATAGGCTGTCAAGCGACATTGATCTTGTTCTAGCCCATTGTCAGTGCAGTAGAGACTGTGGCCACCTACCGGCATCGCAAGCATGCCGCCCTGTGCATGTGCAGGCGAAGTGGGTGACAACATGGGCTCCAAATACACAAGCAACACTGTTGAGCAATCGCAAGCGAGCAGTGCAACACAGTATGCCACGCCCACTACGGCAAACTGGCGGCAGGCGCGGCCCCCAAAACCAGCCGATATCAAGCAGGAACAGCCTGACCGTGACTTGCAAGCTGGAGCAGCTTTCCTGGCAGGTGTGGTGTACCTGTTTTGTGCTTGCATGACCAGAATCATGCAACGCAATGTCGCTTTTGGCGGCAGACTGATAGCAGACAGCAGCGTACCGGTGCAACAAACCAGTACAATGGTTCTGCTTGACTATGACACTATCTGTGTGATATTGGCTGGTGCTGCTCTGTGCAACAGTTGCAAAATTCTGCCGCCCTCATGCTGGTAGCTTGCAATGAAACAAACATTGACAAACAACTGAATGAACGTCAACGCTTGAGCTGTCAGCCTGTTTTGTTGCTGGCACCCCCTGAAGTCTCGATATTGAGATGTCAGGCAGTCCTGCTCATCCGTTTGTATGGCATGCAGGAAAAGTACCCACGACACAGACTCTTGAAGCAGCTATCAGACTCCCAGCACAACAAAACAAGCGTTTCAAGACAGGATAATGCTGTTGGTTCAACATCATAATGTATATCACCACGTGAAATCAACATCCGTATTCATGTAAGATGACCAGTACAAACGTCCTTAATCTATGTACATTCGAGAATCCAGTGCCTGTGCCATGTTCAAGCTTGTTCTGTTCTGCATTATATGCCTGCATGTCCATGAAAGTGAAGTCATGGACAACGGTGCATATATTGCTTGCAATTGGTAAGATACGTGGAGTACCTGGAGGCTCAAAGAAAATAGAAACCGAGCAAGAGGATGGATTATAATCTGACCCCAATGCAACCTGGTGACAAAGGTACTGTTGCTGACAGCTGCACATTCTTATTACATAGCTTGAGAACCCATACCATTCAGACAAGCAGCTGTTCCAATCCTCAAGCTGAAGTACATTGTGACAGAGAGTAGGAGACCTTCAAGGCAGAAACCAAAAAAATGCCAGTCACAGGGCCAAAACCACTAGCTTGCTACAACCCAAGACACGCCTGAATCAGAACAATTCTAGACTACCCATCATTCAATGAGGCATAGAAATTAGGCAAAGGAACATTATTGTAGCAGGACCATGCCGTGTGTTCATTTGTATATGCCCAACCCCCTCAGCATACAATATGTGGGGGTACATCTAAACATATGAGCTGTTTGAAGCTGTACAAACTTGGCTGCCCAGATGCTAGCTTATGTAGGCAGTTCCAAGCGACCAGTACAAACTAACCAAACTAGGTACAAACTACTGGTGTTGCAAATCAATAAAGCAAGCTGGAAATGCGTGAAGGGCACAATACATAATCAAATCTTCATCAGAGACATTGCTATCATCCTAATGTACACCCTTCAACACTACTTGCATCTTGCAAAAGACATCTGGCCCTTGTATACGGTATTAGTCATGCATACTGCCTACACTTTCATACTACTGCTGTACAACAACACGATTGTGTCCATGGTCCAACAGTGCGACCATTTCCAAGTTTCTGTGGATACATTTCCTTTGACGCAATGAGGCAGGTGGCTGCTCAAGCTTCTACAGCTTGTTGTGGTTTTATTGTTCTGAAAGCTGACTGTGATGACTGCTGCAGCTGACCGCAATCTGAGGGACTGCAATGGCTTGCAGAAGCTGCCGCCAGCAGCCGGACCAGCTTCTGGACTTCTCCATTGCGTACTGATGCTCGGTATGCTGTTGGTCGGCAGATCTTGGTGAACTGGAAAGGCTGACACTGCTCCCCATGAGGAACTGCTGTGACAGACCCTCGTGCTGCACCAAAATAGGCAGGCACTGCCCTCCAGGCTGGGTAGTCTGAAGCAGTACACAAAAACTATTGAAGAAAAAGATCATGGAACAAATCACATGTGCTGTGCAGTGCTGGCTATGAAACAAAATGACAATACTGATGAGCTGCACAGAATCCTCACCTGAGGAACCAGAAAGCTAGAACCTGGTTGTAGTCACTGACTGTCCCGGAAGGAACACCAGCAGGAGCATACGCGGCGCCAAAGTCGGGACTCGCGCGGCTGCAGTTGCTGGCGTGAGCTGCGGCTTCAAGAATGCTCTGAGCACCAGCCTGTGCGGCGACATGGACGGTGAAAGGCGCCCTTGCTAAGGAGTGGATGTTTTCGACAGGTCCGGGACTCACCGCTTGGTCCAACGTGCTGAACCTCGACCTTCGCTTTGTGACACCGCTGACACGAAGAAAATGCTTCTGAGCGTGGCTGGCAACTTGCGTCGGGGTCCTGCTTGGGACAAACAGCCTTGAAATGCCACGCCAGTTTCCCTTGCCTAGCTTCTTGAGGCCGGCCAAAAAGCCAAGGTGCTCGGACTCCGTCCAAGGCTGACCTGCAATAGGGGAGGTATGAGGACCCAGCCCTACAGCACAAGTCCACACGCCAGCGTTGCAGGTAGCGTGCATACCTTTTTTGCCTGAGCTGGCTCCTGCGCATGTTCCTCGTGACTCCCGGAAGTTTCAGCACAGTTGGCCACTGCGCCATGATCAAGCTTGATGCGCGGGGGTAGCTCAAAGTCGCAGGCCATCTTTGGTTGTGCAAGAGATATTCAGCCTCGATTTTGAGCTTCTGGTTGTCACTTTGGCGCCTAGGGAGGCTGATTGCGCAAGATTGGCACGTGGGCCCACATGTCCCTTCGTCACAACTTACTTGTTACGCCTGTATTCCCCGTAATTGATGAATTCGATCGTTGATTGGCTACATTTAAGCAATTCTGAACCTGGATTCCAAAGCTGGATCACGTATTTGTTTCACATGCGCCATATGTGTGACTGAGAAAGCTTTAAAGTGGCGTGACTTGTCGGATCCTAAATTCGTGTCCTGTTGGCACTTGAGGTATTGCTTCTCATCGCTCCGGACACGCATGACAGCAGCGTGGCATCAACGTGGAGCTTATCCTGACAATTTTGCAAAAGTGCTCCCCCCGCGCTTTTCACATTGGCGGCACTTTCCACGTCGTGGGAGATAAACAGAATTGCAAATGGGTGCCACTTGCCTACACCAGGCTGCAGCTACGTTGTATACCTACCTATGATGTTCTCCTCTTGCAGCTGGCTATTGCAGCATCTGCAGGTGATACAACACTTGCATCATGTGCAGATGTGTAACTTCATACATACGCCCAGCTGTGGAAACTGTCTCCAGTTTCCTAACAGATCTGCGCGATAACCACTTGACTCGCTTTACTGCCATTGTACGTTCTTGCATACTTCCAGGCAACTTACCAAGTCAGCTTGAGATATTGTCTACGGGCCAAATTTACTATCCAACTGCCTCAAGGTTCTACTGCCAATGTGGCCAATACGTCAATTTCATGTCATGTTTGCTTTTGACAAAGTAATCTAGCTGTGGCATACATACAATTACTACTACTTGACATGCATTTGAATGTGGACGCAGGTACACACTCACTGCTGTGATACAGGCACCGATACAGGCACCGAGTGCAATTTGACAAAGTTTCACATGATGTCAAAATGCATTATCTGCTGTCAGGTATTTGTGAACCTCTAGCTGCAGGGTCCTGTAAAAAGCACTGAAAGCCTGCCCAAGGGTCACAGTACTGTCTACAGGCACTTCACATGTACCAATGATATGGTATATCTGGTGTACTGTGTGAAAAGAAAGTGCGTAGACAAGGGCCAAAATTTGAGAAGTGTCCGACAAGTTAACCATCCCAACACCTTCTGCAATTAGAAAGTGAACCTAGGCAGCTGCACCCAGCATGACGATGCCCTACCCCTATCTTGCCTTTGATCGCGTCTGATTGCTCTTGGCCTGATCCATCCGTCTGCGCTGCCCAAACCAATCTATCACTTTCCGTCTGGGTACACCCTTGTGCAGCTCAAAAAACCCTTGCAGCATTTCATCAGAAGGCCGCCGTGACTGCTCATACAGTCTCTCCAGTGTGGCCTCTACAGCTCTGCCCAACCGCTTAGCTTCGTAGTCACTGCCCTGCCGTAGCCGATCTGTAGCCAAACAATTGCAGCCAGTCAAGGGAAAGTCAACACACAGGTCATAGAATCTGAAACCTAATGTAATGAAAAGGGAAGTCCAAGGCCAACATAAGAGAGGCAAGGGCTGCGGTGAGCATGTACTGTTGCACCAGTGCAATGCATGAATGCTAACAGTTGCAATCACGCAGAGTAAGACTGTCAAGTGCACGGATTTCTGATCTGAGCTAGTTACATTGAAAACAATAAATATTGGACAATACATAGCACATGTGCTGCCAAGCGCTGCTCTTGTACTGCCGCACAAGGCAACAGTGCAACAGCAAAGAACAGTGCAACAGCAAAGAACAGTGCAACAGCAAAGAACCTCATATGTGTACACGCACTACCTGCTGTGACATTCAGCATGAGTAAATACCTCCGCAATGCTGGCCCTTGAACAGCGTGGTGAAAAGCATTGCTATGCAGGTGCGCAGCAGCGCATACTCTGCAAGGCAATCCACATGCAAGAAGCATTGAATGCACTCTCACCAGCAAAAGGCACGGTCGGCCTGGACTTTGTCTTCTTGGGTTGCAATGAAGACGAAGGCCGAGCTTCAGATTGCTGATGGAAGTTGTCTGCTGCTGCTGCTGATGGTATTTCTGCATCCTCCCTTTCCCATGCCAATTGAGCTGTGGGAGGCGGTTGGGGTGTAGTATGTGTTACAGCTGGCTCAGCATTTGTCATGCGCTCCTTCACTACAGGTGCTGAGGACCTGTGCCAATAGACCGTAGTCAGCCAAGCCATTTGAAACAAACAAAGCCTCAGAGCCAGGTTTTGATTTGAACCAAGAGAAGCGACACTTTGTAAGTTTCAGATCAGCCAGACAAAGTTACTGCGATCTCAAACTAATGTTCAAAGGTCCCCTGATGAATGCAATGACTAAGTCATCATTATTCTGTAAGCCTTTTAGCACATGCACAGCTGCTGACAGAGTGATATCTATTCGCTTGCACATGAAAGAGTGCTGCATGCTTGCATACAAAGGCAGATGTCAAATGACACAGCAGGTGCAACCAGCAAGCAACAACTGCCATGCCTGTTGTTTGTGCGTGGACCTGGCACGTATGACTTCAAAAAGTCTAAGACTTCTGGCCGTGGTAGCTGCAGTTCATGTGCAAGGTCATTCACCTGCAGCACACAGACGCACAAAGATTCTGACCATGATTTCAACAGGTTAAGCAGCAGTGCCATGCAATGACGCCAACTTCTTGCCCACGGAAACAAGAAACAACTGCAAGCATGTGTTTCAACTCCATTGTGCAGCATACTAATACAGGTATGTATGCTGCTGGACCACAGTCAGGTATACAAAGGTGGCCCTCGCACGCATGTCACGAGTCCAGGTTGCACTGTATCAGATGTGGAAGGCGTGCATACTTGACACATTGCATAAATGTGTGGGTGTACCTATATAGTAGGGCCTCAGATGCGGCAGTGATGCAATGAGCAACCAGGTTCAAATGGGCATGTCAATTGAAACTTAAAGTATTTGCGCACTATGTGCACTGTGCGCACACATGTTACGCACTTTAATTTTTCGCCGCCCAGTAGCAGCAGCAGTTTGTAGCTTCTGCAGCTGCCAGTCTTGCAAGGGTTTGTTCGCCCTGTCTTGTGAAACACCTGCCTGTGACAGCAAGATGATGATAAACAGACCCGGTGAAACGAATAGGCTGAGCAGTGCTCAGACCTGAGGTTCCCGCAGCACCTCGGCCAGGTCTTGCTCCAATCTGCTTGTTTGCTTTGCTGCCGACGCGCTGCACACAGATCTGTTACCAGTCCGCAACATGAACCCCTGGTGTTCACCACTGCTTCTGGCAGCCCGACAAGCCGCCCTGGAAGCCGCTAAGCACGGCCGCATTGGCGGACAGTGGGTACACTGCATACGGTACTTACAGCGACCCCCCACCACAGTACTAGATGCTTACAAAATGCGGGTGGCTGACGGCAGCAGTCCTTTGCGCGAAGCAGCTGCGAGTGGTCTGGCTTGAGGCCAAACTTAGTGTCTGCGGGCTTGTGCTTTTATGATCGTCTTACGGCCAGCGCAAATCTGCTACGACGTTACGTATTTTTTGAGACAATATCGAAATGTCAACCCCGCCGATTGCCGCAGCCGTGCGCGAACAACATCGAACTCAGGGCCCTAATACCAAACTCAGGGTCCTGACATTGAACTCAGTTACTGAATGCATTTCACTCAAACTTGCAGAGTTGTTACAGGGACCTGCAAGATTGCTCAAGAATTTGACCTGAAAGTGCAAAGATACAGAGGTTGCTGTAATCTTAGGCCTATGAACTAAGGCTAAGCTCACAGCAATTTCTGTAGCACGCTTCACAGGCAAACAATACACCAGCAAGAGGATATCACAGCAGCAGATCACAAGCAACAGCAGAAGCAGCAAAAGGGATCAAAGTAGCAAAACACATCACAAGCAGCTCACACTAGGAGGCTTAACTGCAAAAGCAGCAAGAGCAGAAAGCAGGAAAAGCAGCAGAATGCCAACAAAGCAGTAAAGTCAGGAAGCAGCAAAACCAATACGCAGCAAAAATAGTTACAGGCAGCAAAAGCAAAGAAGCAGCAAAGAAGCAGCCAAGAAGCAGCGGACCGCAGCAGATCAGCAGGACAAGCGCAGGATAAAACTCAGCAAGAACATCAAAAGGCAGCAAAACGTGACGAACGTAGCAGAAGCAGCAAACTGAAGTGTAGCAAAAGCCACGCCAGCACTGGCGCATCAGCAAAAACCAGGCCAGACCTGCAGATGACGCAGATCTCGCCGACACAAGTAACGCAGCAGGACAGCAGGATTGGTGATGTCATCAGCATCGCTGGAAAGCTGTCAAAATGCTGAACTCCAGTAGGTAAGTGAAAAGCTGTTTGGATCCACTCAGCCCTTTTTGGCCGGGAGGAAGGCTGCGTGTTTGTGCGAACTTTGGACCGCGCCATACAACAGACGCATCGTGGCTAGATTTGCGCACGCCTTCAGACAAGAAGATTATACACCAGCGCTCCCTATGTCGCTATGGCTCGAGAGCTGCGTGAGCTGGGGGGAGGGCGCAAAGCGCCCGACAGGGTCCCGATAAAACCTGGTGTATACATGCTTCATCTTCTCCTTCATGGCGAGTAATGATCAAGGGCTAATGATCAGGACCGTTCAACGCAGCTGTGTCTCTATCACCACAGGTTGCAAACAAAGCCTGAGCATTTAGCCTTGTGCAGACAGTGGCGCTGAAGCCTTAGGAGTCGGGACCACTAGAAGCTGATCCTTGCCGATGACCACAGCTTCTGTGTCGAGCTGGACAGGGAGCGAGGATTGCTTCTACGCATCCGATGAAAGCCTGGTATGACCGCGCGGTTACATTGTGCTAGTATCTTGTAGCGCACTTGCTTGTACAGTGCCTGCTGCAGGAGGCGCAGCAAGCCCTTGGCACCGCCTTGTACCAGGAAGCTGCTCAGGTATGTGAGAGTGCCTCTACGCTGATTCCATTACGCTGCATGCTGGAAAGCTGCAAGATATTATGCAGATCATACCCTCCATAGAGAGTGTTGGAGATAGCGGCAGTGATGACGAGGATGAAGACATAATTTTTTCAGGCTTGCACAACAGTCATCAGGAGGTCAGAGTGTTCAGCATCCTAAATGTCTTTGAGCCCAGCACTGACTTCACTCCACAGTACCATAACAGCACATCACTGGTCAATCTTTCAGGAACCACTGACTCAAGAGGGTCTGCACGCTTCATCACGCCAAACACCAGCAAAGCCACTGTACAGTTGGCACCCTAGCAGCCCTGGTATGTTTGCTGTCGTGTGAAGTTATGTTGCAAGGCCAAGGTGTGTAGCGCACAGCACTGCTCTGCCTGACTTGCTGTAGGTGCTGAAACACAAATCAGCACCAGCTGGTCATCTCTCTCATCAGGCCACCAATCAGAAATCACCCCCAAACCTCAGAGTCAGCAGCTTAATAGTCCTCACCTGAGCCAAGTGGCTCAGAAGGCCAGCAAAACCCACACATGCACATCTCAGGAAGATGATCGCATGTCTAGCACAGCTGGCTGGTTCTCTGGAGCTGCTGGTCAGTTGGCTGCATCCAGAGACAGTACAGCTGCTGTTGATGAGCTGGCTGAATCCTCAAGCAGGCAAGATGAGCTTTCAGGTAAATGCGCATGCTCATCCTACGCAGCAATCCATTGCAATTTCTACATCTTCATTAGCAGTGGGAAAGACATTTCAATCGTCCTGCAGAACAACAATTACCCTTCATGACAATGTCAACCAGCCATGTTAACAAAAAAATCTGCCAGTGAATGTTGTAGTGAAAGTGTACTGGAAAGAGTTTTGCTCAACTGCTTGCTGACTGCACCAGCAACCTCACTGCCCCACCTTGTTACATCTCTATAGGCAAGGACACAGAAGAGGAGGTAGAGCGCGCATTCCAGCAGTCTGTACAGGGCGCCAGTGATCCTGTGCCTACCAACACGAGTGTGCAGCTGACTGCTGCTGTGCATGACATGGATATTGATCATCTGCTGCAAAAGCTTATCTGTGGAGAGATTGAGTACAACCCGCAAGATCCCAACAGGTATGCTGCATGCAGGGAAGCCTCGGTCTGCCTAGATGGCATGCAGCACGATCATGAGTGGCACATTGCTGCCCATTACTTACACCTTCGTACGCCTGATGGTGTACCATGCATGTTGCTGGCAGAAAGGACTCAAGTCCAGTCTAGCCTAGTAAACCTCAAAAAATGTGTAGTCTAGTCTAGAAAGGTGAAAGCAGTATGTATTTGATGATAGCAGCATCTCATGGCAAGCAAGATGTTGATCATGCTTACACAGTCATCAAGATCGTTGTGCATGCTACAACGTGGTCTTCTGAAGGCTTCTTCTGGTGTTGCAGCGGGTTGCCGCCAGCAAGCTCCTTATTCACAGACAGCGAGGCCAGCAGTGAGGCAGAAGAAGACAGAGCTGCATTGCATAGCCCGGCACAACCACAGAGTGCTGTGCTGAGCAACAAAACAGGTCAAGCTGCAGGTGTAGCTGCCAACAAAGAAGCATTGCAACAGCATGATGGGACTGAGCCCAAACAGTCACAACTGATGATTGCACCGTCCTCAAGCAATCAGGTGTGTCTGAATCGCTTGATAGCTTGTATCGACTGCACTGGCCTCTTGTGCATGCTGTGTGCTGCATGATCACATAGAACCAGCAGTGGCTTTGCGGCAGTGCTGAAGAAAAATGGTGCCAACAAACATCACAAACCAGCATATCAAGACTCAGCAGCAGCAGCACAGATGGAATGACTGTTGTGAATCTTCCACGTCGAATGCTGATGATCACCACTTCTTGGCTCCCAAGTCACGTATGTACCTTACAGTGTACCAGGAGATCCAACCTCATCTCAATGTGTCATGCAATGTTTTGTCTCAACACTGTGCATGTGTTTTCTGTTAACTTCCGCAGTCTCTCCTTGTGAGACAACCTTGATCGCAGAGCTGGTGCTGTTCTGGGTGTTGTTAAATTGCAAGACAGGCTGTTGTTGCTTGACAGGGGCCCCATCAGCAACCTGTCTCAAACACCCACCTGAAGCAAGGCAACAACCAGATGAGGACCGCCAATGGAACTTTCATTCGGCACAGGCAGACCTCACGGCTGGCAAACCGATTCCAGCAGCATGAAGATTATGATGCTGATGATAATGTGGCCGAGGAGTTTGATGAATGGCGAGCATCCAGAGTGCATCTCAAGCAGAAGGCTCAGCTTTGAAATAAACGCTCACATTGCATCATATCCTCACAGTGTTGCATCTTCAAGCGGTGACAGCTGTAAGAACGAGATCCTGATCTTGCCATAGCATGTCACTCCGTGTTGCGCATGATTGACTTTGTGCAAACAGGCTGATCTGCTGTCAATACAGTTACTCAATTTTGGCGTTGAGTTGAGCACTCATTGCTGACTTCTCCTTAACACACACACACACACACACACACACACAGAACATCAACACGCTGGTATGTTGTGCTTACAGATACTACAGTCATGTCAAGAGTGCTGTCAGCTAAACATAGATTGCTATCTGCTCATATACACACTGACTAAGTCTTAAAAAACACATACATCAAGCTTGCAGCTTGTCTCAAACTTCAGAGTATCAATACCGTCAAAACTTTAAAGTCATACAAGATCTGCATAGCTAAGCCAGATGAGATATGTATACACGCACTTTGCCTATGAGAGCAACCATTCATCTACAAGTAAGTACAGCGATGTGACAGAGGATCGACAGTTAGCTGTACCACATATGATACAAAGCACCGGGCCAAACTGAATGTTGCTACATGGAGACCACAGTGTGGGGAGGTCAAAGATCCAGCTGCTGCTTCTCACGCACAGCAGCTTGAGCACGCATGTCATATTCACGTGCCAGCTCATCCCTGAGATGTGCTGCTTCCTGCAGAGAGTAGCACCCAGATTGCGCCAGGAAAGATTGTGTGCACAAAGGAACAAAAGGAGACTGCCTACAGCTTGCTGCAAACTGACAGGCATCAACAGCATATTGAATTACCTCAAAACGTGAATCATGAAGAGCTGCTTCTAGCTGGACCACAAGGCGGACCGTCCTGTCAGTGTTTAAAACTCCCTCGATTTTGTCCCTGAGCCTGTGTGCCAAGCACTTCACTCAGTGTGCAGGAGCCGCAGGCCACCACAAGTAAGTACAGCCTAATGGCATAAGCATGCACTCAAGCTTGCGTTGACTTACGCCATGGCATCATCATATCTCTCCTGTGCAACAGCCAGCTGTAGGTGCAGCTTGTCCACTACTGTGGGATCTGGGAAGTGTACAAGAAGGTCCTTGCAACTTCTGGCGATTTCAGTGGCTGTTTGTGAGGCGGGAAGTCTGAATCTCTCAGGCTCAGAAGCCATTTTACTGGCAAGCTGTTTGTGCACATATATGGGGGCACCAAAGCGAACAGCCATGTTGATAGCATCTGACGGCCTGGCATCAACATCAACCTCATGATAGGCTCCATCTGGGGCCTTTCTTCCTTTGGCAAAGTGCACACGTGCGTAGTAGGTGTTATCTTGTAGGCAGGTGATCCTGGCCTTTGTCACCTGAAGGTATGAAAAAATAATTATGGTGTTCAGCATTTTCAAACAGTCAACAGCCTACTGTGGCTTACTCTGTAGCCTAATGCCTCCAAAGAGTTCTTCATCAAGTCGTGGGTGATTGGACGACCCTGCAACACCAGCAAAGCTGACTGAGTTGGAGATCTAAAGAACCAGTGCCAGCAGTGCTCAGACATACCGAGGGCAGCCTTTGTAGCTCCGACAGCAGCGCGGAGCTCTCATTTTCACCTGCACACGAACAGCGCGCTTCAGCACTGTCTTTGCTCTGCAAAGGCGTGATCTGTTGTGCCTCACCCACAAAGACGGGCATGATATTGCCTCTTCCGTCCAGCATTTTGAGCAGGATTGCGCTAGCATCCTTCTGTGTTCTCTCAACTGCAGACACAGCGATTTTGCCAACAACATGTCAAGATGCTCCAACGGCAGCTTCAAACAATTTCCTTGCCTCTCTCCACTTTCGCCTCGACATATTCCGTGAGATTGAAGTCGCCGCTTGTGCCAGCCCCACTTGCATCTTGAGATGCGGCTCTATGCACATTCGGTGCACGTCCGATAGTGCATCGGCGAGCACGGAGAAAGGACTGCGGTTGAAGGCCAGGCAACTGGGCATTCAGCCTAGCATGCCCGGGGCAGGGCACCGCACAGCTCTTCCTGCTGTCAACGGACAGTGCAGTGTGTTTGCCCTGCCTTGACTGCATGAGACAGACAGGACGCAGCAGCCAACATGCTGAGCTGTGAACCGACCCGATTTCAGTTTGGACTAAAAGTTAACAAGGGAGGAGGGAGAAAGCTGTCTTGCATCGTCAGCAATAACAGATTTATAGATCGAGGGAAGCAGATTAAAGTGGGATGATCCCCGGATCAATTGCACCACCTGCCAACTTCGGCTGCCTACAGTGAAGCCCAGCAATAGGACGCGTTCCGTGCGAGCGTGGACGTGCACGAGGTCGTTTTGCTGCTGAAGTGAGTACTGTGTATGGTGTATATTTGCCTATCAGCACCGGGGTTGTGGCAGAGATCTCTTGCTAGATCTGTATGCAGCCAGAGGCACCTGAGCAGCAGGAGCAGCCTGCTGCTGCAAAATCTTGCGACAAGGAAGCAAAACATGCAGGCCTGGCAGAAGGGTCCAGCCTGAGCCTTGCCCACTATAGGCAAGCAGAAGCTCGGCACTTCTCCAGATGCCTTGCTCTGATGGAGACACCAGCTCCCTTCTCAGGCTCCATATGAAAAGCTTGCGTGTGAGATCAAAGACATCAGGACGCTGATAAAATGCAGTTGGAAAGGGGCAGGCAAGGACATTGTTGACTTGCACTAACCTGTCTTGTGTTCAAGCACAAGCGACTAGCCTGAACATGCCTGCAGCTGCCAGTGTCGCCCCCAGCTGTCTGCCTCACGCATGTTTAAAGCTGCAAAACTGGTGTTCTGTCTGTGGTCTGTCGAAGCTTGAAAGGCAGCTTTTACGAAATCAGTTTGATGGTATATGTTGTAATAGTCTGTGTAGATCAGTACAACAAGCAATGTATGGCTGGCTGTGATCTGTCGGGCGGAGCAACTTCCCAGGTCTGCAGCTTGTCAGGGCGCAAGAGGAAATGGGTGTGCCTCAGACAATAGTCAATGCTCCCTCTGAAACAGCTGCTGCATTGTCAATCCATGATTCGATTGCCTGGCTGCAATGGACATAATTTTTACTGCGCAGGTGATGTGTGACCAGGTAAATGTCGCAATTGCAAGGTACATGATTGCACAGCCTAGGTTATTGATGCAAGCAAAGGTAGGCTAGCTATGTTGGCCCATGAAAGTCAACTCGCTATGTCATGCTCATTTTCAAATGCGATAGGCAAGCAGAGGTGATCAACATGTACCGACGGTGAAACTTGACTTGGACGTTTCTGCATAAGAGAGAGAAGAGAAACTCCCTGTTCTGACGGCAATGTGTTGGAGGAATTTGTTTTGTAGATTCGCCAATATGTCAGCTACGCACACACATTCACTGGGCTTGTTGATCCGTGCTGCAAGAACCCCCCCCCCCCTCCTAAACAATAAGCCGATCTCCCCCTGTCGTTCATCTCTTGCACTGCGTTGCGCATCACAACTTCGGCCCATGTCTGAGTTCGTTACTGATCACAAGGCACAGAAGTTTACACCCTCTTGTGGCTTCTGCGATACCTCTGCGGCGTGCATGTGATGCAACTGCCTAATCGAATACCGTTAGCAGCGTTGCTCCTGAGCGTAGTTGCGGCAGTAAACCAAGTGACTAGCGAAGTGCGGCGTCTCCCAGACGGCACTGTAACTCAAGTCGCAGAGCTTCCTGGTGTGCCTAAGTGGCACCTCTTCCCTCACTTGTGGTCTCACAACAACGTCGACATCTCATGTCCAGATAGACAGGTATGTCTCTGGGGTTGGCAAGTCTTGAGATTGCATTATGACCAGCTATTTATGCAGGAATTTGAGGTCTTTGTTGCGCAAGATAACGCCTCTCTGCATGAGAAGATAGTTGCTGGAGACACGGCTTGGTGTGGGCTTGAACGCTTGATTTCAGGCCATCGTAAAACATGCAGCATCAGCGTGACCCCTTTCCAGACAACATATGTTGGTATTGTCCCAACTCGAGGTCATGATGTCTTCACCCAAGGTACTTGCACTTGCCAAGTTTCCATTATGTTCTGTTGTCCTTATGCCATCATGCTGACATGATCACAGTGTGTGACACATCCGGACAGCATCATGCATGTTGAGTCTGGCCTTGCACAGAGTCTGTTCCAGCATTGCATTTAGGCACTACTTGTGAGGCACAGCAGGGCAAGGCGTATGCACCCAACCCATTGAAATATCTGCACACTCCTTGGTGCATGCATAAGCGCACTTCGCAGACCTCCAAGTTTGCTGGTGGGCTCAGCATCTGCCGTAGAACAATGTATGCCAGGGTTACTGAGTGGCCATAAGCTTGTTGAAGTAAATGTGGGCTCTCGCCAATTCTTGCATGTGTAGCTCTTGAACAAAGTAAGTGTGGGTTTCGTTGAAGCTTGTCCCTAAACTATTCAAGTGGCAACGAGCAGCACTGTTCCTGTCACCCCACTTTGATGATGCATACTTTACCATGATTGTCATGCACATTGTGGCAGCCTCTTGGCGTGCCAATGTACAGTGCAACCCCTAGAGAAAGTTGCAAGAGCTCTCACCCACACACAGGACCTATAACTGTAGCTCAGCGGTCATGTAGGCAAAGCTCAGTGCAAGTTGCAGTCATCAGAGCAGCTGTCATTGTACTTGATCCTTGCTGGCATTGTTGGGCTGGCACTATTCTTCAATGCAGAACAGCTCAGCCAGTCCTTGTCATTCCGTGTCAGCACTGGCAGCCTCATATTCATGCTGCTGGCTGTGCTTGTGTTGGTCTTCATACTTGCAAGGTAAGCCCTTTTTTTACAAGCCCATTTGCATGCTACAATGCCTGATGCATGATTGTACCATCATCTGTATGCACCCATCAAAGCTAGCTGCAACAGCGCGGGCATCTGTGCATTGCATGCAGTTGATATCATGTGAGCTTATGCTTGTGTTTGTGCTTGCCATCAGTGGTTACATGCGCCTAAGTCCATCATGTCATGTACATGGAGACTGAACTGCCAATTTGTGCCTGTTTTGATCACAGAAAGGATTTCTGTACTATGTTGCACCATACTGTACTTGCAATCGTGCTTTTTGAACTGTTCTGCATGCCGCTTTCTTGTTTGTCATTCCCTTTTTTGGCACGCAGGATGACTCCAAATAAGAAGAGCATGGCAGCTGCATTTGCTGTTTTTGGCAGCAGCATCTCAGGCCTGGTCAGGTGGCTATTTGGCCGCTGGGTGCCGTCATGGCAGCAGCTGGTCTACAACAAGGTTGTCCCCCAACCTCACTGCACCTTCCAACTCTCTGCTATCCACCTGCCAATTTCCTGCATAGGTAGCCTTGGATGAGCAGCTTTCATTGTGTAACTGTGTTGCACATGTTTTGTCATCTGCTGTGATCTTACTGTACTTACACATACTTCCTGAACACCTCAGACAGTTCCACAGTTGAGATTGTACGATGCATGTTCATTACACCAAGTTTTGTTGCATCTATGCCATGTGCACCCACTCCACACGCTTGCACCTATCTGCCTTGTCAAAAGTGGTGGACAGAGGGGAAGGTGAGGGGTATTAGAATGTTGGGAAGGAGCGTCGGTGTCCGCTAGGAAAGGGCTCCTACTAGATGCGAGGTCACCTGCGGCAGGATCCCTCCTCAGGCTGCCCCATATGTGGCATTGGTTTGCTCAACACAGATGTCATGTACAAACATGACATTGTAGTGCACGTAGCCAACTGCAATGATTAGTCACTCAGCATGCGGTACAGCAAGGCACTTGACTGACAATTGGCAGCTGTCCTGCAGCTGGTGTGGGCATACGTCTTCTTGTCAGGGCTCACTGGCACTGCTGTCACCTACTACTACGATGACGAGCACAACATCAAGCTGCTCAACATCCTGAAGTATGGGCTGATGCTGCTGGGATTGGGGCTTGTATACTGTAGCACCAGCATGGCAGAAGCCTCTGCCACCCTGTGTGTGCTCCTCCTTGCCTCTGTGCCTGCCTCCCTCATCTGGGACAAAAGGTGAACCCATGCCAGTTCACCAACCCCCCCCCCCCCCTTCCTCCCCCCATTATATTGGCTTAGACCAAAGGGAAGCTCCGGTTAACCATGAGCGTCTCTTTAATCACGCTTAACAGCGTAGTCTTTTCTGTTATGAACCAATGCCATGGTAGGTTTCGTGGTGATTGTTTTGCTTGGCTGATGCAGAGCTCTCCCTTGAGCACCTGAGGTTTGGCCACAGCCAAGTACAGTGCAAACAGAGTTGGTATTGATATGCTGGTGGGAAAAAAGCTTCATGGTGTTGCATGTGAGACCGGAAGTCCTTGGTATGCATGAGTCCAGTCAAATACAAGCAGGACACTTGTTCACTGTTCATTGCCCATCAGTGGCTGCTCGCAAGCAGCACTTGTCCTCCTAGTCCTGTTCAGATTCAGTAAACAAACAGGCTGTGAGCTAGTGTCAAATGACTGATGGCACAGCAGGCCTCAGCATCAAAGGTAAAATCCTGAGTGGAAAATCCTACAAGATGGTGTTTTGACAAACTGCACAGCAGGCCATTGTGTCAGATACAGGTTGCACACTCAGCTGCAAACCCTCAAGTCTTGTTTTGCAGGCGCCAGCGTATCAAGGATACTTGGGCTGATGGCAAGGAGGCCAGCAAGCAACTGTTCCAGCAGTTCCAGCAGGAGCCAGCTTTGCAGCCGTCCATTGATGTGTCTCCCCGCCAAGATGCCTTCAGTAACAAGCGGGAGCCCCAGCCAGCATTCTCCCAGACCCCAGGTCTGCTGCACTTCATCGCTATACTCCATCGTGCTGTACTGATGTGTGTGTATGATGCTACACTTTACTTTGCTTTTTTGTTTTGGCTGTGTGGTATGTTGCTGTAAGTGACATAGCATAGCATGGCACAGCACAGCATAGCATAGCATGTTGGTTCATTAACTCATACCTGTGGGGTGATGTTGTCTCACATGGTCTGTGCTTGCCTGTACGCTGTGTCAGGCTCTGCTGTTACATCATAAAGTGCCTTGCAAAGGAGCTGAGTGCATGTGCTATGCTGTAGAGGGGGGGTGAAGTGACCAGAATCACCTTCTGAGTCATTGTCTGGAGTTGCAAGCCAACTCAAAATGGTTGCGGTTGGGAGGTTGGGGGGTTTTCTATAGGTCATTCCATCAAGCAAGCATACTCTCCAGGATACTGGACATGCATGAGTTATGCAGGGTCACACAGACGTGGAGATGTAAGTCAGCATGTAAATCTAGTTGATTGTCCTGCAGGCTCAGCCACTCGCAAGAAGGCATTGACTTCTGGCTGGACGCACCCTGCAGCAGAGACCCCCCTGCCTGACGAGTTTGAGGCCACCACCCCACCACCCCCATTCCAGGCTGCTCGCAGCCCCCTGCCTACCCCACAACCTCACCAAGCATCTGACCAGAACATCAGCCCACTTGTACAGAGGTATGTGCTGCCCTGGGAACAAAATTGATGATGCTAGTGCACGACTTCCGCGCCCACTCTCGTCAGCAAGTGCCACAGGTTAGCTGACAATGTGTTAGCTGCATCATATACATGTGTTGTGTTCAAGCACAACATGTTACCTGAATATGAGCCACACCAACAGCATGACCTGGAAGAAGTCCTTACAAGTCGTACTCATGTGTGCAGGGGTCTTATCTTGAACCAAATGACAGGCAGGACCATAAAGCTGAACAGCGCAACTTACAACAAGCTTGTGGCAAATGGGCATGTAGTAGACAAGCAGAACGGGGTTCTGACCCCTCCTAGCAAGCCTGAGCATGATTCAGATGACACTGATCATGATGAGCAGCCATCATACACTCCGACCCAACATGCCAAATCTCGGCTGTCATCTGGGCGTGTACGCCGATGACCACCTGTAGCTGTCAAAATGCGCAGTCTGACTTGACATGGTGTTCCTGGTCAGTGTGTGACCTGCTTGTCGTAGAGGAGTTTGGGCGACTTCATTATGGCATGCAGTCCTGACACGCCTCAGGTGTAGCTTATCCATGTATCATGCTGCCAATCGTGCCCACCTGGTCTGGAAAGCTTTTGATTGTTTCAGCCAAACATATGCACGTCCTTTCTGTACGTATAGCAGCACAGTTTTTTAAGGTATACGTTTTAAGGTATACGTAATCCTCTTTAGATGTGGTAAGGCCTGTCAAGCGAGACGTTAGTGCCAGGACTAACTATCTATGCATACCTCACACCGCACCCACAGCATGATTACACATGTCAAACTGAGATTTGATAACACGTGTCAAGCAGAGCATGCTTGCTCAAAAATCTCACATCAGTGTAGAAAATTCATGACATCACACGAATGTAGTATGTGCCGGTCTGCTGGCATTGTCCATTCATGATGTTGATTGCACCGAGCCAACACATATACAACCCCAGGTCTCTGCTTTCAGGTTCTCAGCACGTGGAAACCTTCAAGCAGGTCAGAATTGTCGCTTAGAACTGCAAGTGTACATGTTCAACACAAAATAAACAATCATCAGGTGCATGCTAGCTTCAGACCCATTGTTTTTATCAAGCATAACAAGGACTATAGTGGAGCTGCACATGGTATGAACTGCATGGTATTGTTGTTGGAATAAGCCTGCAGCTGTCAGAGGCTGATGACACTGTATGGCCTGCTGCTGACACGAAGGCCTGTCAGCTCTTATGCTTGTGCTTGAAATGCTTCTCCTTCTTCTCCTTCTTGTGCTTCTTATGCTTCTTGTCCTTTTTGTGTTTCTTGCCTTGCTTGCTGCTCTTGCTGGCAGCCAGTATTGCCAATGCCTGCTCAATGCTGCTAACATGAGCTTGGTCTGCATGCAAGTGAAGTCATTGCACCATTGGGTCACTGAATGTATAACCGCATGACATCCCTCATAACTTAGTAGAGCAACTGCTGACTTGTCACAGTTTGTTTGTAATCTCAGTGGCAGACAAGTGTACAAAATCAGCAGCGCTCAACAACAAACTTGATTTGTATGCATCCCGGTCTTACTGCGCATTTGACACATACTGCTGCCACTGGATTCTGCAGCTTGACATGGTCAAACATGGCCAATTGCAAACTCGTCACAGGCATACCGCCAGAGCCGGGTGCTGCAGCAGCTCCATTATCAGTCATCCAAGCAGGCTTGACAGCATCTCTGCCTCTGCCCATTGGAGGTCCAGCTCTGTTCGCACTGGCAGGAACAAGCGCCTCCGCTTCTTCACCAATCATGTCATACTGCTGCCCGTCTTGATGCAGAGCAGCACTCAATGCAGCATCACCTGCTGCCAAATGCCCCCACTCCACCTTCCCACCTGCACATACCAGGAAGCTAGCGATGTAAGAATTGTGATTAAGGCTCAATCTGTACAGAGATCGTGCCATTTTGTGTAATGATGGCTGGAGCAATCTGGGACAAATCAATGCTGAACATGCTACCTGGCGATTCACAAAAGTTGTTGCGGCATCCCAAACCTGCAAGCGCATGACCCATGCACAGTTGAAGCTTGCAACAGCTTGAGACAATGTGCATTGCATGGAGATATAAGCACATTGAAAGCATGTCTTGCAAGCAAATTGGCATCTGGGCATGCAGGCAGAACAGAATGCAGCACCCCAGACGATTCTGTGGAGTTGTGACCAACCTGCTGCTTGGCCTACTTGGCTTCCTAAAGGGCGGCGCCCCCCTTGCCCTGAGGGCCCACGCTCTCCTTTGGGCTGGAATTTGGTGCCCTGGGGGTCCAAGTCCACTCCATCCCTCTGAGACGCCAGCTTGATGGAAGCTCCTATCTTTGGACCTCTACAGATACAACCAGTTTACGCAAAGTCAGGGCGGCTAGGTATTGTTTTTGCAGCCAAAAAAAAAGAAAGAAAAAGTCATGGCATGCGCGATGCTGCAGCTGGGTGTGTGATGTGTCATTATATCTTCTTGTAGCAGTGTCAGCCTGTTGATGCACTGAGCATCAGTCAGGCCACATTCTGGCCCAGGCTTGTTGTGCTGGGCTCCACCTCTTTAGCACTGCCAGCAAAACCCTTTTGCTGGAATCTAATGCAGGTACAACCCTCTCTACAGGAGCTGTCATGCGTGCTGATTTGAGACAGATCAGGCAAGGCATGACACTGCTGGAGCATGAAAGCAAATCTCAGTTTTTCTTCATATCGTATGATCATGCTATCAGCAACCAGCAGTTCTTGAAAGTGCATGCTCATGTTGCCAGCCACAGTAGCCCTGGCAGGGGTGAGGGGGCCTGCCTTGGGGTACAGGGCATAGCCTTGCACATTGCAAGGCAGGCTGCTACTGTTGCAAAGAGACTGCCCTCAGACACATGAAAGACTGAAGAGGGTAATTATCTTTGCAAGAATACTCTGCTTGTACTTGCTCTTTTCTCTGAGAGCAACTTGCTCTAAAGCACAAGGTCACAAATGGCTGCCTACCACAACAGGCAGTCAGCAAAACTCTCAAGAATGGTTGGTGCTAGAGCCTAACAACAAGGCACACATTTCAACAGCAGTATGCAAATTCCAAAACCAATCCTGTGTCTTGCACTTCACATCTTGGCTGCAGAGCCAGACAGGTGAAAGCTGGTATGCAACTTGCCATTTACTGAATCATACAGCAATTTTCAAATAACACGATTAGCTGCAATGATGTGTGCCAAAAAAAACAGTTGGGAAATGTTCAAAGGCCAGTGAAGGCATATACTCAATTTGACATCAGCTTCAGTACATGGTCCAATTGACTTCAATAATGCTCCACAGACTCCTTTTGGAAAGCGACATTATGCAGCGCATGTCAAGCAAGTAATGATGAAAGCCTCATGCAAAGGATCCACTCATGTCATACAACAAATAGAAAAGCATGCAGTCACGTAGCTACGCGATACATGTTAGATTCCAGATCCACTATGTTTGGCCACCAGCTTGCAATTGGCAGGATGTATCTTTGGGGCAGGGGGAGCTGGGGGGAGGTGGGGGGGGGGGGGGGGGGGGGGGGCGGGGGGCGAGGGACACGGGGCCACTCAAGCGTATGCAGGGCAATCATGCGCCATTTAAGAGGTGCAGAGTTCTGCACCTGCCAGAGCCGTCATCTTCCTTGATCTCCACCACCTTGACATACACAGTTTCACCAACAGCGACAACCGCGCTCAGTGCAGCAATCTTCTCCTCATCTGAGTCTTCCTTGCCGATGTCCATTCCATCGGCCACCTGTTGAATGAGCACACACACAAATGCCACAAGCACCATCTTCTTGGCGCATTTCAGACTGTTGTCCTTCACACTCTGTGCAGGAAGCTTCCTGAAGGGTGCAGCATGCAGGGTTCAAAATATGGATCGCTCAGTTTCACACCTGATAAAGAGATTTTCTTATCGGATGTGAAGAATGAGTCAGTCCATGTGCTGAGCCCTGCATGCTGCGCTCCTCAGAAAGCGTCCTGTACAAAGTGGACAACATGCCCAAATGTGTACAAGTTCAGCATATGTGCTACAATGTCATGTACCGGTACCACAAACAGGTACACTGCCCACATCCCTGCGCATCAGCAGCCATGCCAGTTCAGACCCTCAATAAGCAGTTGTAGTTGTAGTACTTACGTAGTAGTGAAAGCGTGCTGCAAAAGCAAGTTCTGAGCGCTATGTAGGCTGGGGCTCTCATTTCACACAAATATCACACTGTGCGCTGTGAGCTTGGATCACAAGCTGTACCAAGCAAGCCCACAAACCAAAGTTGCCCGCCCGCTCCCACCCACACCCCTCACACCCCCCTCCTACACAAATGAGCCATGGGTACATGTATCATGCAGAACGAGGTACCCAAATGACTTGACTGGGGCAGTTGCCAGAGACTGCAAGTTCACACCAGCATATGTATACATATAAATGTGTACTGATTTTGAGACCAACAGACACAGTACAAAGTCACACACTAAACAGTGTGCTCCTCACAGCAAAAAGCTGCTGATAATGCACCTTCTAGCTAAACTGCCTGTATCAGCAAACAACAAGTGACACAGAGACTAGTGGTGACTATGCTGCGGACCTGGCAATAGGCACCTGAGACAGATGGACAAGCGCGTTGGACCGGAAGCCTTCCATCTGTACAAACACCCCATATGGCTTGATGCTTCGAATGCTGGCGCGCTGTATGCTGCCAAGCTCAGGGGGTTGGTCAGAGACAGGGCCCCTAAACCCTCCTGGGGGTCCACCCGCCCCCCTAGGCCCGCCGGTTTGGGTGTTGCTGGGGTCTAAGTCTGTTCCATCCTCTTGATCTACAGCCTGTGCCAGTTGCGGACAAGCATTGTGCTTCCCGTTTTGTGTAGTCGCTGCATATCTATATGTATGTTGTGTATACCTGTTACTGTATAGCAGTGCAAGGAAGGAATGCTGACAGTTGCAAATGCCTCAGTTGTGAGTGAATGTAGGCATGTTTCCCACAGCTTTGACTAAAGCAACTTGGCAGCAAAGTCAAGCTGTATGCTTGATAGTGATGGCAACCTGGTCTCATTGTTGCATGAAAGATCTTACAAAGCCTTGTACATAGGAAGGCTATATAGTTGCAATGAGCTTGATGAGCTCTGATGTGTGCCAGAGAACTGAAGCCTCTGAATTGTCCAGTCTCGGATTGGTCCAAGCAGATCTGTAAGGAAGACGCATAATATGTAACATACCTTCATGCTGCAAGCAACCTTGTAAGCGCCGCCGCCTTCTTCCCTGATTTCTGTAATCTTCACCCAGACCTGCCATGACAAGTGGTTTGAGTCCCAAGCAAGCAAATACAGGATAGCAAGTATTATGCAATGCCTCACCTCTGAGGCTGGTGGACAGAAAAATTCCATAGCTTTCACTTTAGCATCATCTTCGTCGTCTCTGCTGAGGCTCAACTCGTCAGAAACCTGGCTGCAGTGGACCATCCCATGCCTTCTGTACCCATGCAGAGCTACAAAAATCCCGAACGGTCGAATAGATTGCACCTTTGCCCTGTGGACACAGTGAAAATCGAACGCTGCAGTTGGCTGCACCCGACTAGGCTTGATGAAGATCAGTAAGCAGGAATACCTATGAAGGCTGAATAGCTGAGGTGGACCATCCTCTACAGTGGGCTGATTGCGCTGTGTGTCTCGATAGTAACGAGGCTCTGGACTGCGCTCCTGGTGTCTATAGCCAGTGCGTCTTCGTTCTCTGCTGTCACCTCGATAAGCTGTCCTCGAGTGACGGTAATCTGGTGGACTTCTGCTTCGCTCACGACGTCGAGGCGACTCATACCGCCTATTCGCCGACGTTCGCGGCTCCCGTGAGGAGCCAGTGCGATCTCGGCGGCGATCTCTGCTTGTGCTACGACCTCTGCGAGACCTCTTGCTTTGGTAGTCATCACGCCGCTCGCTGTCGCTACTTCTACTTGAAGAGCTTGCTGATCGTGATCGTTTTCTGCCCATGTTGGCAAGATTGCAGCATTAGGCAGGTTGTGGAAGGTGATATAGACCGTACATACGCTGTTTACAGCCTAGTTACTGTAGCTTCGACCCTGCAGCTGTGCTTTGATGCTTGAAATCCTGAACAGCCTGAGTGTGCCTGGTGCCTCACTTGACTTATGCAATCAGGTCTGCGGGGACACTTCAGTGCCAAGAACTTGTCTAACAAACCTTCAGAGCCTTGCTGTCAGGCTGCTAGACAGACTAGCCTGCAAGATATTGCAAGCACAATCATGCATTGCTTTGCAACAGTGAGTGCCACGTGTGTTGCAAATAGCACGCTGAGGTCATTAAAATCCCTTTTGCCAGTATGTGTGGCCAGGGCAGAAGAGGTCTGGCGGGAGATTTGATGCTGAACGCTAGGCAGTCATAGCCACATAGCTGTATTACTAAGCAGGTACTACAGGCAAGCTATATATGACAGGCACACCCACTGGCGAGCAGCACTGGATAGCGTAGCCTAGCCACTGGACAATCTACTGCAACGCTGAGCAACCTAGCAAGTGTAAGTGTTCCTAGGCGCTCCTGATGATGCTACACTGTGACAGCACTTGGTAGAGTAAACAGGTCCCAGCCGAGCAACCACAAGTGCTCCTACTCCTACAAATGCTACAGTACCAACCTGGTAATGGTAAATGCTCCAAGTCCAGTTGTCACAGAATGCTCCTATCCTAGCCTAGTCAATACGATTGTTAGTGGTACAGCATTTGGTAGCAACCACAAGTGTTCAATTGCAGCTTTGCTGCAGCAACTCAAAGGTCCAGAGAAGAGAATGACACATGCTTGCCATACCAGCTCACAAAATAATTGCACCTGATCAAAACCCTTGGCTGCAACAGGTCAGCAGCCCCATCGACGCTGGTAGGCATGTGATAATAGAGCTCACTGTCAGCGCAACTCCAAGCTGTCAGAGGGTGCAGCTGTCAGAGGGTGCATGGCAGAGCGGGCTGCAGCAGCTGTGATCAGTGAAGTGTACCACCTGTAAACAATTTGATAATGAGCAATGCCACCATGGACAGCATCACACCTGGTTGACAGCTTTACCAGCTCAACTTTCTGGCTGTATCAACTGAATCTTGCACCTCTTGCATGCATTGCACAGCCTGCCTCAGCTGAAGCTCCAATTCTGCTTCTGCCTTTACCAAGGAAGACTGGTTTTTCTGATCCTTTTTCAGTATGTCCTGCTTGAGCTGTGTAATTTCTGTACTCAGCTGCGCAGCAACTTCAAGCGCAGCCTGGGTCTTGACAAGCTTTGATTTATGACCAACCTCCTGTATGCAGAGTCAGCTCTAGCATCGGCAGCATTCAGTTCCATGCCTAGGCTGCAGTTGCAATTTGGCACTTGCTATGCGGAATGCTTAGATGCCAGTGAGCTGTAAAGCAACATGCTCTTGGTCACAAACCCATGTTGCTCAGCAGAAAAGCGGCCTACGATTTTTACAGTTTTCCAACTGCTTGTCACAAGCTTGTGCATGACGCCTGAGCACCCACCACTAGTGAAGCATATCTGCGTTGTTGCCACTTACGCACAGAAGCCAGACCCAGCACATTCCCCGAACAACGTCACGCACCAGTCGCAACCAATTTGGTAATTGTCGCCTAGGGGAGTCTTCACAAAGGGAAGTATGACTGAAGACTAGTGTAACATACACCAGCTACGACATGGAAGCAAACCGCATCACGCCATTGCGCCCACAGCCCTTCATGGGGGTTAGATATTTGAAAGGCAATCCGACTGGCGGTCTGTGCCAGCTACAGATGCGCCAGCGGGGAACGCCAGTAGTTTACAACTGCCTAGTGCGATCTTGTCTTAGTTCTGAACGCTTGACAGTCAGTGCAATAATGTACCGCAAGGTCAAACGTGCACTTGCCCCTCCTTGTGGTTGAAAGTATTGGCTTAAATTCATAGCAGGCTGCGATCGCAGTCAAGCGCAAAGCATAAGTGTAACTTACTCAAAGGCTGCAGCCAGGAAGTCAATAAAATTCAAACAAGAAATCAAATGCTCAGTATCAGTATATAGCAATCTGTCATGTTATGTCTGTACTGTACTAAGTCATGTATTGCAGCCAGCACACATCAGGCGTGGCTTGCAACATCAAATATCGCATGTGCTGGAAACAACGTTGAGATGAAATAGAATCTAAACATCACCAGCAGTTCCAAACTCATTGTTCTTTATGCTTGAGACAATCAAATACACATTCAGCACACAAATGACCAATGCAACCAAAGCAGCAAACAAAAAGATCACCCAATTATTGACAAAACGACCCATCTTCCTACGAGAGCTGGTGAAATGCACAAGAGGAATGACTGCAAAGGGGAGCTGCAAGGACAAAATGACTTGACTGAGTACCAAAAGCTTGCCAGCGCCTTCGTTTCCATAGATCCCAGCGACGATGGCAGCAGGTATGATGGCAACACATCGTGTGATGGCCCTTCTGACCCAAGGGGGGAGACTAATGTGCAAAAACCCTTCCATCACAATCTGACCAGACAAGGTGCCTGTGATTGTGCTGTTCTGCCCACTAGCTAACAAAGCAATTGCAAACAGGTATTTGGCTGCTGTCTGGCCAACTGCTGGCGCCAGCAGACGAAAAGCTTCTGTCAAGCTAGCAACATCATGATTGGGGTTTGTGCCATAATGAAAAGCGGCTGCTGCCAAAATGAGAATCGAAGCATTGACAAAGAATGCTATCAATAGGGAGAAAGTAGAGTCCATAGAGCCATACTTGATGGCCATCCTCTTGCCTGCCACAGTCCTTGGGTATGCTCTGGTCTGTATTATGCTGGAGTGTAGATATAGGTTGTGTGGCATAACTGTGGCGCCCAAAATACCAATAGCATTGTACAGTATCGCGGGATCAGTGATGATCTTGCCCTTTGGAATAAAGCCCTTGCCAACATCGGTCCAGTTTGGCTTCACAGCCGCCAGCTCATATATAAAACAGCCAGTGATGAGGGCGCACAGGCAGAAAACAAAAACCTCCAAAAGCCTGAAGTTCTTCATGCCAAAAATGAGGACAAACAGCACATCCAGCGAGGTGATCAGGATGCCAGCCCATAGGGGGAGGTGCCCATTTGACAGCAGGTAGAGCGCTGTTGCGGAGCCAATGACTTCTGCTAGATCTGTTGCTGCAATAGCTACTTCTGCTAGAAGCCATAGAACATAGCAGATCCATTTTGGGTAGGCATCACGGCATGCCTGAGCCAAATCTCTTTCTGATACTGCCCCTAACTTGATGCACAGCGCCTGGAGAAAGATGGCAACAAAGTTGGCCAGGAGAATGACTATCAGGAGTGTGTACCCAAAGCTGGCTCCTCCAGTGAGATCTGTTGCCCAGTTTCCAGGATCAATGTAGCCCACGCTGACCATGAAGCCGACGCCAACAAATGCCCCAAATTTCTTTGTCCAATTGCTGTGTGGACCAGGAACAGGTATGGAGGCATACACCTCTGGCAGGGAGTGCATCTTGTTTGGTTTCCTCCAGCCCAGCAGCAACTGCTCTGACTCAGACACATCGGCCCTGCAGAGTTGAAGTTTCTGGTGAAAGGGCTGATGCCAGACACTTTGCACAAGCTCCTGTGTGTCTCACCTCTCGATATCGCTGAGACCCTCCACCTCCTCTGCCTCGCTGGAGCCATCCGACCCAGCCATGCGTGCAAATCACAACCTACACGATTCTCACTCAGTCAATCGCACTTGCAACCAACCCACAGCCAACAGAAATTTACTAGTCAGGTCGAATAGGTTGCCACCTGCGCTGGAAGCTGCAGTTCGAGGTGAGAGCAGCAGCGCGCGACCGGGCGCCAATGCTTAAATCGCAAAAGACTGTGGTAGGAGTTTTTTATTTCCGCACAGCCCGTCCGCCTGGATGCATTTGTCGTCGGTATTGTGAATATGCTCGACACGCGGGACCAGCAACTTGCCTGTTACTAATCATTAGTAGTGAAAAACTGCGAGCCCAGCTCAGCATTGCTGCTTTGATCCTTCGCACAACTTGCTTGCCTTTGCCTGCTCCCTACGGTTAGCTGTGCAAGTCGTTGTTGGCTTTCGAGTTGTGTTGAAGTATCACCGGTTGCCGGGCCTCCACATTGCTTGTGGCCAGTGCGTTTGTTGGTTTTGAAGTCAGCTGTCCAAGGAAGTGTAGCCAAAGTGCCAAAAGTTGCGAATATGGCTACATGGCATACATGCATGCACAGATGTGTATTTGTACATGCGTAACAACCGTCATTGCTTTATTTGTGGTTCATTTGACAGTTCGTGCAGTATGCAGTTGGCAACTGCCAGTTGCAACGTATGTAACAGAACTGCTTAAACACGTAAAATCATGCAACAACAAAAAAAGGTGATAAAAGCTACAAATTCACAATCTACCAGAATACAAGCATGCGTACATATAACTTCCAAAACTAGATCATGGCAGAAAACGGTCGCTTTGCCCGAGCGGTTAAGGGGATAGACTAGAAATCTATTATCGAGAGATGCGCAGGTTCAAATCCTGCAGGCGACGTTTTGGCTTTTGGGCCGTTGGAGACTGTGCGTTGTAACAATTGGGAACTGTGTATGGGCTCTGCATTCCCTTCACCACCACGGCCGTGCCCTTGCTACAACAGTCTAGACTTGCACGTTCTAGACAAGTGTGTGTGCATGACTAGAGGGTGCCCCACCCAATAAGGTCACAGTATGGGTCCAAACAACTTTGAAGATGTCCTCACACACTGGTTTGGCGGTGCAGGCACAAGCATCTGAAAAGGCCTATATATGACCGGCGTCTCAGCCCACTGACTGTGGGCCATTCACAGGCTAGCAACCTACTTCAGGTATAGCAGGGGTGTGCTGCTTGCTGCCGACATGTATCACCAACTTGCTTGTGACAGGGCTGATGAGAATGAGTGGTTTGAGCTTTAAAAGGATGGTGCTGCAGCCTAGCTACAATACGATGCATGGCTGCAATACGCTGATCTCATACGCCCTTAAATTGCTAGATGTGATCTTTATGGAACCTGTTTCCCATCCATCCCTCATGATTGTACCCACTACCTCCCTAGCTGTTGTCAGCACAACATATATTGCTAGCATAGAAACACTCTTTTAGTCTGCCTTGGCCGTGAGGCAAGCAATCCAGGCATGCACAGTGCTGCATGCAATGGTTCCAGCTGCTATCTACACAGATGGTGTCAATGTCACGTGCAGCGCCACTTGCAGGTGGCTACTCATGCAGCCGTTGCGCTGCATGGCTTGTCGTAGTGTTAAAGTAATGTTACAGTAATACTACAAGTGATAGTATTGTGGGACAACCTGCCACCTCCATCAAAACTCATACAGTCAGTTTCATGCAAGTCTAGCGCTGCGTGGCAGGTGACGCTGTCTTGACACCTTTGTGTTACATACGATACCCGGCATGTCCCTACAACCAAGATACAAGTACTGAGAACTACCAAGATCTGAATTCAAGGAGATGGACTGCATTTCAGAAGCAAGTCCTCATGCCCGTGAGCATATGCATGTCAATCGACATGGCCTTACAGGGCTGAAAGCTCTTCACATGGTCATGAGTCTGTTCTTGCAATCACTGCTTGCTGCTAAATGTTTTGTGGCCACAGCATGGCATCGCAAGGACAAGAGTCGTAAAGAGCAACTAGCACCAATCAGACTAGCGTGTTGAGGTACAGCACATGCAGAGAGCACATCAGCGTGAAATGTCTGACTGTGTCTAGCATCTCTGAGCCAGGAACCACCTTAAACTCTTAGTGCTCAAAGTCAAACATGCACACTAGCAGCAGTAGTGGTACCAGTATGTCTAGGCTGGTTCACACTTACCCAGTACAAAGTCTTGAGTGTGCAACTGCAACTGCAACTGCAACTGGCATCCAGGTCCAAGGCCTGACTTTGTCCTGCAATTTCTGCCTGCAGCTACGTTTGTCTTCAATTAGCTTGGGCTCGAGTCACTGTTGGGTGTGGCCGCCTTGTTGATCATTATTCACGGCAATTGGCAGTCAAGCCTTCGGGGCGTGAGCTACTACTGCCTTCCAAGCATTCAGACAGACAGGGTGCATGGCAACAGTGATCAGACCTGTAATGTCGTCTGTTCGAATTGGATGTGATTCAATCATGCAGTTGTGCAGGTTTGAGCCATGCATGTAGTTATGTGGGCTGCATGTATCTTGATGGTTTAATACTGAATCAACAACACCCTGTTTTGTGAAGTTTGCAAAATGGCTGTCGGGCAACATTCCTGCATTCAGGTCTGAAGCTAGACGCTTGCCAGCTGGCCTGCAGGTCAGCTGTACAGCACAACTAAAGATAGTTTTGGTTTGCTTCGAGTTTACATTTAATTCAGGCAGACCTCCACTTTCAGCAAAACCGCCCAGGCCAGGCTTCAAGTTCAGTAATTGCATGCCTCAGATATATGCAACTATATACTTGCTTGCCTCAACAGCATGTGTCATGTCATACTTGCTTAAGACAGACCAACGCCTGAACCTGCCCCAAACATGTCTGACTTTTATTTCATTCTGCTGGTAATAGCGCTATTTACTTGGAGGTAAAACAGAATAGCTCATCCTGACATTGAGCTGGTGTCACGATGAGGCAGCTGATGTGCCCACCAAACAATGCTCGTTTGTGTATACACACTGCGCTATCACTCTCTCAAAACTTCAAAACATTGCAGGATGATCTGGCCATCAACGGCTGCACTCATTACTGTTGAGGCACTCAAAACTTCTATACTCTCATCACTCCATCTACTTCTGCAAGCAAATTACTCGCTTCACTGGTTGCTGCAGTCACCGGCGCTCCCTGCCACGCCAGCACATCAAAGTTAGTTGGTCTTCACAGTGTGGACTTGACACTGTGAATTTGGCTGCAGTAAATGCACCTGTGTGAGCCAACAATGCCAAAACTAGTGCTGCTGCACATCTGTCAAGGCAATGCAGCTGATGCATTAGTATTGCCTAAACACTGTTGAACATTTGCGCATGAGGTACACAATAGGTGACATACAGTAGGCATTGTGTGGACAAACAATGTTGATTGCTCACTGAACACTGCATGCCTGAAGTTAACACAGACCATGCAAGACTAGTAGGCTTCACAGGACAAATGCAGCTGTCATACAGATGTGGAAACAATTGTGTACCTGTATCGCTGAAGTTTCTGGCTGATCTGGTTGACCCGCCGCCGCAGGCTGTCCCGAGCGTCTCGCACATTTACCTTGAGCACACTGGTGCGTGCTGGCTCCACATTAGCCCGCAGGTCTGCCAGCGCTTCCTTCACACCCACCACTGCGGCTCTCAGCTCAGCAAGCTCCTCAGCTGCACTCCATAGCAGACAGTCAGTCCTCCAGCTGCCAATAAGCAGAGGCAGCGGCACATGCTGGCAGTAAAGAATTTCATTTCATCACAGTGGACATCAGGCAATTGGGTCGTCAGCAAGTGTGCGTGATTGTAGTGCAGCCCCTCGAAAACCCTGAGCATGTTGACAATGACTCTTACCAGATTGGCTGACTGATAGCTGTTCAGCAGACAGAGGGGGCTCCTCATAGAAGCCTTCCTGAGCCTGCTGTTGCACGGTTGCTGGGCTCTGTGGAACTACATTTCTGAGTGCACTAGGAATCAGCTGCTGGAATTGCTCTGGCAGGACTGCTTGCAATGATGCTACAATTTCCGACTCTGCTACCACTCCTCGCTCTACCAAGGCCGCAACTGTGGCTTCAATCTCCTGCAGTGCATTCAGGTAGGGGCTTGCCAGGAACACAGCAAAGCCTGGAAGTACGTCAAGTACGTCTGTATGGTAAGCAAAATTGGCTTTGATGGCATTCATCGGTTTGGACTACCCACACTGGACTACCCGCACAAGGCTGACCTGAGCTAGGACTGCTTGTTTTTCCTGCACAGGGCGAGGATCCTGTGCAAGCATCTGCAGCTTCTCAATCTCGGCTGGACTGCACGCAAGAACGGTATATGAGGAAGCCATTCCTACAGCCAATCTGGCTTTAGTCTACAGCTTCTCACAGTGATTGCGCTAGCTCTGCTGCATTCAGCATTGCTCCTAATGTTGCTCTAGGTCCAAGAGCCAGGACATCAAAAGGGCTTCTGAGCCATTGTTTCAGCTGAGGCCCAGCCACCGAACCTGCAAGTCCCGGACAGGTCAGTCAAGGCACCGCTCAGCAGACGTTACCACAGATGTGTTCGCAACAAGTGGCGCCACAGCAGCCAAACCTGCAGCTGAAGTGGTGTTAAACGGAGGCTCTGGGGCGGTGGCAATCCTGGTGGCTCTTGATGTTGGTCGATACTCAGATGCGGGTCCATTGCTGTTTTGATAAGCAGCTGCAACCTTGACCCTCCGCTTACAAGTACTGCACGAGGATAGCTTGGCAGAGTGCAGTGATCGCTGCTGCGATATACATGCGGAGCCTGTGGCACCTTCCATTGTAGGCCCTGAGCGCCTGATGCACCTGATGCAAACGAAGCGTGCGCCGCGAAGACTGCTGATGGTTGCGTTGACCGTGCTCTGCAGCGGATAGTGCCAGCTGATGAGAAAGGAAGAAGAAGGATTTTACGGAGCCTTTTGAGGAAACTCGCGAGGACGAGACAAAGCGCATTGACGCGATACTTGCACCTCCGGAGTGCTACTTTGACAAGCGCAGCCATCGAAGTAGAATGTACTGCCCAACTTCCAACACTCATACCTTGAGCACAGCCCGACCATCAGGTGATGACCTGCGACAGCCCATCACTAGCTTTGGCATACTTTGGCAACACATGTTGTTTCTGGTGCAGGTCGGCGCATTGTTCGCGGGGTGCACAGGCCTAGAACTTGTCAGGCCAGGCAGAGCAAGCTTCTGGTGAGCTGGTTTGCACACGAAAATTGTCGGTGCGTACAAAGCACAATACAACACTCCTTGTGCATTGCTGCAGTGCTGGGCTGGGACTGCATCAGTACGCTTCTCAACACAGAGAGAGGTATGCAAAGCTGTGTCCAAATCACCCGATTGCCCGTATTTACGGTCCATGCCTGAACACTCTTCCACTGTGTGCAGGTGTCTTTTGGTGAAAGCCACAAGGTTGTGGGAGGGCATCCATCCCTTGGAGACTGGGATGTTAGCAATGCTCCGCAGATGCACTGGAACGATGGCAATGTGTGGACGCTTGAAGTGCAGCTGCCTGAAGGCAGTGACATTGAGTTCAAGGTAACTGTCAACACTTGCATGTTTGGGCAGACCTTTGAATATATGTGACTGAGGCCGCTGCAGTTCTCTTCGCCAGTCCTTGAGCAAGCTGTGGCACTGAAGCAAAATCTTTCCAAAATGGTCCGGGCAAATGCTACAGTGAATGCGTCTATGTCTCACCCAAACTTGTTTGGTCTGAATGCAGTGTGTGAAGATTGCCAATAGCAATGCAGAGTGGGAGGGTGGCAATAACCATCAGTTGAAGGTGAGCATCAGTGCTACACACATCCCTCGCACCTGCAAACCCAACACTGCCAGGCCTGGTTGTCTTGATGAGTACCCTAAAATGCCATTTTGCTTCAGCATCAAGCATGGCATACAACAGCTTCAAGGCACAGGGCACATGGACAGCGTATAAAACGTGGGACGTTGTACGAAAAGTATCAGCCCATTGTTGCTATGGTGTGTGTTTGTAGCATCCCAGCTATCCATACGTAGTTTGGTCACCCTTTTGTAGTGACAGGTTTGGCACGCACATCTGCCTCATCTATGGTATAAAAGGTGTGCAGCTGTAGGATCAGGAACCCTAAGTCCAAATCTGGTCGTGACCAGCAGACAGACACTGCAATCAATGACGTGAAACGTCTGTTTCAGGTCCCATCTGGCAATGCACAAGTGGGATTCGAGTGGGGCAAGCAAGACTTATCAGTGGATGGTAATGGTGCCAGCCAGCAGCAGCATACCAATGGCAATGGCCATCACCCTGAGCAGCAACAGCAGCAACAGCAGCCACCTGCTCAGGTAACATGCACTGTACTTCAACTTCCTCATGGGTTACGCTGCCAATGTTACTGCTGGTAACCTGTGTGCTGCTTTGCTTATAGTCACTGATATGGTGTTGCATTCCTGGCAGACTGGCCAGACTTCTGAGAAAGTGCTCACGACTTTTGCTTTTGTGGGTCCATCACCAGCACATCTCCAACCCGCAGATCTGGCTCCCACTGTACAAAGGACTTGACTGTTTGTGTAGACAGCGCGGCACAAAGCAGGCTGCATCACACCATCAGCAGCAACCTGAGCCAACAGCACCATGTGTCTTTGCTGTTGTGGTGACACCCATGCCATGCATGCGTACTTCTAGCACTGCATGATGAATGCATGGTTGGTCCTGGCCTTTCTCAGCCTGCCAAAACAGACAGACCCCATGCTTTCTCACTTCTCAGAGCTCATCTCAGCTGTTGAGCATCACAAGATGCATAGTCCAGCGATGATTGCTGATGTATAGGTGCAATCCAATGGTGCTTCCTTCGGTAGTAGCAGGCTGCCAACCGAGCAGTGGCAGGGGCAGGAAGTAGCTTTCATGCGCAGCAATGAACACAGCAAGGACAGGAGGGGCTCTTGGCACCCTGAGGGGCTGGAGGGTGCGGCCCTCCACCTAGTGCAAGGGGATGAAAAGAATGGCAGGTAAACTACTTTGTGCCTGTGGCACCGTTCAGCAGTCTCCAACTGCCAGGTTGGGCTATTTGCCACATGCTCTCTACCTGCCTACTTGGTATGGATGCCCGCAAGTGCAATCAGACAGGCAGGCTCTCAACTGATGCAATGCAATAATGTACTGAAGACGCTTGGGCAGTGTTGTTTCAAAGGAAAGTTTGAAAGTCATTCCGAGTGAAATATGATGTGGCATGCCGTGTCTTGCCTGAAAAGCTGACATGCTTGGCATGTGTGTTGCAGCTGGCTGGGGAAGATACAGACTGTGAAAGAGTTGCTGGTCGATAATGCAGAAAGGGGCAGGCCCGGCTTGGATGCTTTGGCCTATGCTTACATCTACCTGCAGGTGCTCTCCTCACTCACTTTATGCCTCTTGCACACTCTCTGTGGTCATAGCAAATCGCACGAACATTTGCATCAGTGTATCAGTGGCGCATGTGAGGTGGCTGTGCAGTTTGCCTTTGCGTCGCCGCGTTTCAAATGATGCATTGCTTGCACACACAGGCAGTTTGCATTGCTACTTGTGCTTGCAGCTGACTTGCAGCATGTGGGTTTGACACATGATGCTTGGGCTTTTGTCAAAGGCACTGTACACTCTATCGACGCAAGACAACCTGGATGATGGCATACCGACATGCCAGGAACACCCTTGTTTAGGGCCGTAAGGGAAATAAAGGGATGTAAACTGCTCATCATGTGAAGATATGACCGTGCTCAGCCTTCAGCGCATTCAGTGCATGCACAGACTGGCATGTGCATTTGAGCTGTATGACAGCAAGTGTCTTGTGACAGATATGCTGCTTGGCATCACGCAGGTTGCATGCTCACTCCTGTTTGCTGGCTGCAGTGGATCAGCACAGGGGCTATCCCATGTGTTGAGGGCGGAGGGCACTTCCGCCCCAACAGGCATGCTGAGCTGGCCAAGATCATCTTCAGATCCCTGGAATGGGTCATTGGAGATGAGACCGCCAGCAAGGAGGCTGCGCTGGTTGCAAGAAGAATGCACACCAAGTAAATTTACTGCACCTGTCACCTCGCTTGCTCGCCCCTCACTCATGCACTCACTCACTCACTTACTCACTCACTCACTCACTCACTCCCTCCCTCACTCACTCACTCACTCACTCACTCACTCACTCACTCACTCACTCACTCACTCACTCCCTCACTCACTCAGAGCACTGTAAGCTGACTTTGACTTCAGTTGCGTGTACTCTCTATTGCACTCAAGCCAAGGTACATGCTTGTTGGGACCGTGCTGAATACTGAAAATTGTGCTGAATAGTGAGTTCTGTATCACAGACACACATACATGCCTCTCTTTACTGCAATCAGGGTGAGCGACATGCTTCCTGAGTTGATACTCAATGTTCAGCAGCATGTCACAGCTTCTCTAGCTGCATCTGCGTCGTCGCAATCTGGCAGATGCTGTCTGCGCAAGACAATCATCTGCACAGCTGATCGACTAAGCTTGTGTAAGCCTTTTGCTTGCACGTGCAGGCTGCCAAGCTTCACGGAGGCCTTCACATCCAGCGTGCCCCTGACACGCATCCGAGACATTGCTCACCGCAACGACATTCCTCATGACCTCAAGTCGGAGATCAAACATACCATCCAGGTGTGTGCCCACCATGCTTGTTTGCCAATGCTCATCTGTAACAACAATAATAGCAATTGTTAGTGTAAGCTGAATAATTCAGATCGCTTTCCAGCTCATGATGACTAAGGTACCTGCAGGACAAGTCTTGTCTCGCCAGACCAGTCTGCGCATCTGTCCCTTGCGACAGATTCAATTATCAGTGTGCAGTCTGGTGTCAAAACCCTTCTGTCCACATTTGTAAGTGCTTCATGTGACAAACGTGCACAGCCTTGGCAAGGCCCTGTTGTGAAGTTGCTATACAATGGCCTCATGCAGAACTGTCTTGCCCTTGCACAGCTCAGCTCCTGTGCACACAGACTGTGGTTGCCCTGTGGCCTTGCCCACGTGAGCATTCACAAAGTTAACTACACCAACAGCAGAATTCAGTTGCACAACATATACATCAGCCACATGGCCCTAGTCATGGATGTCTGTGTTATGCAGAACAAGCTGCATAGAAGTGATGTGAGTACCGTTCAGGTGACAGGAACAGCAATAGGCAAGCGCACAAGGACTGATTTGCTCTCAAAGTCGAGCTGAAGTGGTACAAGCCAGCCCAAAACAGACAATCCTGGAGGAAGTTGATTGCCACTGTACGGACCAAGCCAGGACCTGATCGCAACTAGCATGCAATTGTAATAATAATAATAACAGGAAAGACAAACGCAAATGTGTCTCACTCTGGGAGGGCGTTGACTCCCTGCTGGGGACACCATATGTAAAGCCCAGGCACTTACAGGATGAGTGCTCAGGATCACAACAATTGTTGGGCAGAACCAGCTGCACTGGAATGCTGTGTGAACAGTACAGAAAACAGCACACCATCTGGACAGAAGAACATGGAACTTCTTACTATTCACAAGCGTCTTTTCTTTTTGTTCAGAACAAGCTGCACAGGAATGCTGGCCCTGAAGACCTGGTAGCCACTGAGGCGGTGCTGCAGCGCATCACAGCCCCAGGTGCAGACTACTCGGGCGCCTTTGTGGAAGAATTCAAGGTGTTCACAGCAGAGCTGCGCGACTTCTTCAATGCTGGCTCTTTTGCTGATATGCTGGGCGCGCTTCGGGAGTCCCTGGATGACTCAGCTACTCAGGTGCACCTACCCTGCTGTACATAAGCTTTGGCTTTGCTGTGCTGTGCTATCCTGATGTGCTGTGATGCATGCTGTGCTGTGCTGTGCTGACTTCACTGTGAGATCTTACCTCTGGGCTGGCTGGAAGAAAGCCACAAGAACGAAAGCAAAAGCTAGGCAAGATTACACTGTAAGCGTCATAGCGGGAGCCTTTAGACCTAGAGGCAGCCGGAGGAGCAGCCACATGACAGTTTGGTTGCCATTGTCCCTTGGATGCATGCTCACCATGACAGGTAGCAACCCTCAAAGGCAACTGACATCTGGGTGTGTTTGTCTGTACAACAGTGTGTGTGCTGCTTGCGGCGCGGGTGCGGCACAACGTGTCTCCTCAAGAAAGCAAACAAAAGAACGCATGGTGCTGTTTACCACGTTGTGTGAAAACATATCCCCACGGTTGTCACACTGACCAGGCCCTTCTCTCAGGTCGTGCCACAAAGGTGCTTCTTTGCAGGCTGTGGATAAGTTCTTGCACGCCAAGGGCAAGCTGGACGGTAATGGCGCTCCCCCCTTGAATGACATCATGGACACCCTCCACAGCTTGACCACAGTCAGGGCAAACCTGGCAGCTGGCCTCAGCAGCGGTGAGTCAGCCCTCATCAAACACTGCACACAACGAACAGCAGAACTTCATCTCTTGTTGGATGCAAGCGTGCAGCATCTGCAGATGTCAATGGCCACATCAGTAGGATGCACATGACAAACAACAAGACCTGGCCCCTTTGTTGCATGCTGAGCTTGTGTTCCCTGGCAACCCGGGTGCGCAGATCGGTGTGCTGCTCGCAGTGGAGAACAGCATCTCATCTTTGGCTGTATTCTGGGCATGCACGACCTGCAGGGCCTCAAGGCTAGATCATTAAGTTGCACCAGAACTGTGAGCTGTTTGCATGTAGCCAGGATTTCAATGTAGGTAGCCTGGTCAGCCAATATGGATAGGTGTATACTTGACATACATGTCATTGTTTTTGTGTAAGCTAGTCGTACACAGCACTGCATGTTTTCAGGTTGAGTGAGAGATGTAAGTAGCGGAAGACACCACACAGAAGCTGATTGTCTGCCGCAACTGCTGTCTGTCTCAACATCAGGGCGACAGTGGACATTGTGAAAAGAATCATAGGATGTAGACCTGGTGTCAGGACACAAACAGATGCCTCTACTGGAAAGGGTGTGGAACAGCACCCCTGCACATGTCAAAAGCCTTACCCCTCCCTTCCCCCCCCATCGCTAACCAACACCTCCCTGCACAAGGAACAAGCCATCGTTCCCGGCCTCGCGTATACAGCAGCACCACCCCGCCTGGGAACAGCAGTCCTTTGTGTTGAACAGCACACCTGCACATTGAACTGCACCTACCCGCATGGTACAGCACCCCCTGCCCCTGGGACAAACCCCACCCTTCCCCCTTCCACTGCCCCACACACACACACGACAAGCAGGGACTCCCTCAAACTGCACCTGCTGGTTTCGACCACCAACCACCAACCTCCCCCCCCACCCCCGGGGACACCCCCACCCCCGCTCCCACCCCAATGCATGGAGAAGCAACCCAGCATGGTGGCAATACAATGCAGGGCTGAGGAATGATGCACCTGATGCCAGCATGGCCATGCGCCAGCGCTGGCGCCTTGCAGAGATCCGGGCCGAGGACTATGCCTTCGTGCTCTTCAGCTCCTTCCTCAACCAGCTCGACCACAAGGTCCCCCCCTGCACTACCTCACCCTTGCTCTTGCTCACTACATTGCTGCGCAACTGTACTTGCCACCCTGGTGGCTTGCGTGCCATCACACTGCTGCTTTGCATCACAGCCCAATTGCTTTCTGCCCTGCAAAGCAACAGGCCACATGGTAACACAGACAGACCGCCTTACCTTGTGCTAGGGTACATCAGGATTGTCAAGTTATAATCGAGGCATTGCATAGGCACCCACCTTTCAGCAATCAGTAACACAGGTGCTGCAAGGCAATGGGCAAAACAATGTATTTCAAATACCATATTGTGAAGCTATCATACAGCTGTCGCGCAGCTACCATGCACCTGCCATGCAGCTGTCATGCAGCTGTCTCATATACACACTCGGATGGCTAAGGCAGGGGAACACATTCTGACAGCTGATGGGTGTGTGGGTGAAGGGGGGCGCAGAGGGGTTGGCAGGGCAGACAGACAGCGCCTGGGACCTGCCCCTAGGGGCGATTGTGCTGGGGGTGCGTCACATGGGGCTCAGTGGGTGGCAGGGCCCCGAGTGCATGGCCCTGGAGAATGAGCTGACTGCCTGGCAGCAGGCTGGAGACTTCAAGTCTACCGAAACTGCCCTCAGGCACATTCCACAGCACACATGCTTGATATCACGCTTTCCTTGTGTGGGAGTGCTTGTTTCCCTTCCCATGACTAGCCTAAGCTTGAGGCAATAAGGTCACATGAGCTGCATCTGTGCTTCTTCTGCTGTAGTGCCCTCGCTTGCTGAGTAGTAGCATCTACATCCAGCTGCTTTGGCCATGTTGCTTTGGCACCCTGCCCCATGCCTTGGGATTGGTCAAACCCTTCCAGAAAGATTATGTGCAGCAAGCAAGTAGTGTATGCAACACATTGCATACGTTGGGCAGCATACCGCCATCTCACATATTGTAGCTTTCACCCTTTACTGTCAGCTTTGTGGTGGCTCAGGCTGAAGGCGACGCTGGAGCGCACACAGCGTCTGGCGCATTCTTACACTGAGCAGCTGCTGACTGTGTACCCTGACCGAGTCCAAGCCCTGGGCAAGGGACTGGCCATGGACGCAGAGCGCCTCAAGGTCAGTGCTGAAAACTCAGGTTCTGTGAAGGGGGAGAGGGCAGACAGTGGGGAGTTGGGGGAGAGAGGGGAGAAAGGGAAGCAGATGGGGCTGTCACCTTGTCAGACACATGTTGCAGGCTGCAAGACTTTGCAAACCTTTATTTTATATGTCAATCGTCATTTTATACAAGCAGAGGCCCAGCACTGGCAAAAATCCTTTGGTCTTCAAACCCTGTGCACTCGTGAGGCAGAATGTTGCCTTGCATGAACAACAGCTACATTAGCTCAGATATGGCGCTGGCCTGTCAAGTGAGCAAGCACATTAGAGTGTCGATTTGCCACCGGCTCCATGCACAACAGCTTTGCCAGCACTGAGCAGCTAGCCTGGCACATGCCAGCTGTGCCTCAGCCCGACTCTGACAGCCATACACAGACTCTGCTGTGACCATTTGCACAGGATGCTGAGCAAGGTTGGTTGGGGATACATGCCTGCATCCTGGCTTACAACTATGTCAGGAGAGTTCAGGATGAGGTCAACCACCCTGTGTGTCAAGAGTTTACATGCTTGGTGGAGCAAATCCCATGCGTGTCTTCTGCCTTGTCAGTACTCCCGTCACCATTCTCCTGAGCACTGTGTTGTGGAATGTCAAGCTGGGCATTCTACAAGACTCTGGGCGTTCGAGAACAGTCTCATGAACACTCTCCTTGACATTCAACACTCTTGTGACCACTTCTCTTGACATTTCTGAATACTTCCTGAATACTCTCCTTGATGTTTCACCAAGCCCACCTCGACATTGCGCTTAGTATGCATGTGGGGTGGCAGGTGTTCACAGAGGCTGAGGTGCGTGCCAGCCTGGTGTTCCAGCTCAGCAAGCTGTGTAGCCTCACACTCAAAGCAGCCCGCCTCGCCATCGGGGGCGCCGAATGGGATGCCCTTGTAGCAGGTTCATCCCAGTTCTCACCTCCTGTGCACACCACCTCTTCTAGCCGCCTCACTGCTTCCACATGCTGTTGCTGGACATGTATAGAGAGCGCTGTCTGGTGTCGTCCTGCAGTTATTGCCAATATGCTTTTGAGGGATTGCAAAACCAGTAAAAATCCCAAAGCCTGACATCGCAACGGGGAAACCAAGGGAGCAAAGGGGAAAGAGGCGGGGCCTAGGGCGCTGGTGAGCATGCGTTCAGTGCTGCCTGCAACTCATACATCAGATTCCCCTTGAGAAACATGTTGTTGGTCTGATACATACTCCAGCTTTGCTTTGAAGCTGTCGCGACTATCCTGCTGACAGCTGTCAAACATTCGCTACAGGAACTGCCACCGGCAAGCTCATTGAGGTACAGAGAATTGAGCCAGGGGCAGTAAAGAGCGAAGTTGGCGAGGATGTGGTCCTGCTGGTACATGAGGCCACAGGAGATGAAGAAGTAAGTGCGACTGGGGTGCCCCTGAAGGGGGTCATTCTGGCCCACTCCCTACCCCACCTGAGCCATCTTGGGGTGCGTGCCAGGCAGGAGAAGGTTGTCTTTGTCACCTGTGAAGACAAAGACACGATGAACGCAACTGTCAAGCCTCTCATAGGTCAGATGCTGTTGCATTGTGGTTGTAGCATCGGTCGCAGTGATGACAGAAGTAAATTCACCATCAAGTGCACCATCTGTTATTGTGACACTTGCTAATTGTAAAGAGTATGCGCCCTTGCAGCAGGTACAGTTGTCTGAACTGTATATTGCGGCCATTACATGCTTTGTATCAATGCTGCAGTGTCATTCTCTGCAACCTGCCTGCATGCCAGTCGTGCTAAAGGGTTTGATGTGGTCTTGCATAACGTTGCAGTCTGTCAGCATCAGAGCTTGCCTCACATCACTGCCAGTGGAATTGTACAGCCATGGCGTGTGGTGCAAAGTGGACAGGTTGTATTGTATGCAAGGCAAGTGCATGCACCTAGCTATGCTCCTGGTCCCAACTAGCTTTTGTTCACATCAAAGTCGTAGTACCACACACTACATGAGTATGATAGTAGTAGAACCAATCAAATGAACACAAACTTTCTCTTCTTGTGTTGATGCTGATGATAATATGGTGTTCTCAATGTGTTCATTGCACTACTGATGATGTAGGGCAGCGCATCCAGCTGAAGGCCAGCCTGGAGGGCGTCACTTTTGCTCCAGCACCGGAAGCCGAGCCTTCCTCCTCTTCATCAAGCAAGGGCACAACCCAAGAGGCCTCTCCAGTTGCACAGGCTGGAAAGATTGAGAAGGTATGGAGTGACAAAGGCTTCAGTGCTTCTACTGTCAGCGCAGCGCTTCAGAATGATGCCTCATCGAGTGACATCATACACAGCTCTGTATACTTGCTACTCCTGTCATTCAGAAAGCATTCAACCACGCGTGGATAATTTGTGATAGCCTGAGGGCTTCAAGGCTTAGGCTTTGTGCAAACAGTGGTGCAACAGACTGAGACTGAGTTGGGCGACCAATCGATATGGGACTGCAACATGCCTGCAGAGGCATGTTACACTGTTTTACTGAACCTCATGAGAGCTGAGATGCTGATGGGCTCCAGCAAAGAAGGCAAGAGCCTTGGCAGCCTGTGGTCTAAGTCAGACCACTTCCACAGACCTTTGATGAGTGCACAGCTTGAAAGACATGCGCTGTTGCATGCCCTGTAAGCATCCTGTTGGGTCTTCTTTTGCACAGGTTGCCACACAGGTTTGCAACAAGGGGCCTAACAGGAGAGTTGTGCTTGCTGGGCACGTAACAGTGTGTGTCATATGCAGAGTGCAGGTTGTCAGCAAGGCTCCAATCACAAAGCAGCACAGGCTATGCTGCTCTTCACAACCTCTTGCCTAACTCGCTTAGTGTCTTTCTCTTCTTGATCAGTACAGGCATAGAACACACCTTCAATGTTTCAAACCCTGGCTGTGCCATTGGCATTGCTGCTGCACTGCAGTATGGCGCTGTAATCTGTGGTGCGTGTCCAGCAGCAGCAAAGTGCCCCCCCCCCCCCTCCCCTCCACCCCTGCACACAAACCCCCCCCCCCCCCCCCCCGGCGCCTGTGTCCTGAAGCTGCTGTTCTGATGGGTCTGCAGGTGAAGAAGGCCAGTGTGATGGCACTGGCCAAGGCTACCACCACCAGCTGTGGCGCCAAGGCGGCTGCCTGTGCTGAGCTGGCCCAGCTGGCACTGAAGAGCAAGAAGAAGGGCGGGTTCGGGACTGCAGAGGGTGTGTGTCTCCCCTTCGGCTGCATGGAGGCCGTCATCCAGGTCAGTCAAGGCCACTTCCCCCTTCTTCTTGCTGCCTTCTGTGGATGGGCCATACTTCCCTTGTTGTGTGTCGTTGCTCATTGCTGAACACACTTGATAATCAGCAGAGGCTGCTCTTCTGCGTCCAAATTGTATAGTTCAGCATGCTTGCAATTTGACTGCTTGTACCTGGTTGTTGTCTGTGACTAGTGCTTCCTGTGTCCACAGCTGAGCTACCGAGCACAGGATCCACTCAGTCAAGCGGCAGCGCATTCAGTGCATAGAACACGGCTTGAGGGATATGCTCTGCCTTAACCTGAGTGCAATTGCAGGGTTTGCAGACTTTTTTTCTTGACTTTATGGCTTTAGAGGTGCCAAACATGATTTGGCTGTCTCCCTGAGCACCTTGACATCTTCCTGCTTTATGCCACACTTTGATGCTTGAGGAGCGTGGTGAGATACATCTGTGATTGTGAGCAGTCTAGCAAGCTGACTGCCAGCTGCTCAGATACTGGGCTCCATGGACTGTTTGATTCAGCCTGCTTACGTGGTGTGATCAGCGCGTGTGACATACTTGCCCAATGTGTTGTCACACCTCTCTCAGGGGGTTTGCCCCGGGTGGGGGGGGGGGGGCAAGGGGTGTGTGCTTGGTGAACACTGAGTGTGGATGAGTGATGTGCAGGAGGGCGGGCAAGGCAAGCAGTTCCAGGCTCTTCTGAAAGACATTGAGGGGGCTTCCTTGGAAGGCGGTGCCCTCGACAAGGCATGCAATGAGCTGCAGGAGCTTGTGTCTGGCCTGCAGCCCCCACCTCAACTTTCCAAGGATCTAAGTGAGTGTGCTCACACCCCCCCCCCCCTCCCCCATCCCCTTGGCACAGAACCCCACAGGCAGGGTAGGCCTGCACCCTTACCCCAACTGTGCAAGGATGTAGCTATGCATGATGACTCCCGCTCCCCCGGGTCCCTTTTGCATAGACCCCTATTGGCAGCACAGGTCGCACCCACCCTATCTCTCTTGGATGTAGGTAAGAATGGTGCCCCCCCTAGGTCTATGTCAGCCCACTGTACAGCAAAAATAAATAACGGCTGCTTTTGCAACACCTAAGGAACGCCTGTAATCCTAAACCTTGCATAGACTCCCATTGACAGCAGAGGCTGCATGCATGTTTGCTTACCACCTTGCTGAGACAATGTTGCACTGGACACTTTGCGTGGCAGAACACAAAAACAGACCGCTCAGGGAGGTGTTCACAGTAGGCCGACGCATTGCAGAGTGAAGCTCACAGCATTCAGAAGGCAACAACGTCTGTGTCAAGCACACTGTACAGATGTGCAGCTGGCAGGCCATGTTCACTACTTGCCCTGGTGCCAGCTGAGGGTCTGTGCATCAGTGCATGTAACCAGCTTTACCACCCCCCCCCTCCCTCCCCCTTTCTCCCCCACTCCCCCCATCCTCCAGGCAACCCTCCCTTTCTCCAACCACCCGCCCTCCCCTTCTACTCCAATCTCCCCGCGCATTTCCTGGCTCCAGAGCGGTCCCCTTCCTTCCCCCCCCCCTCCTCCCACGCCTTTCCTGCACCCCTCGGGATCGTGCTTCAGGCGTTTGGGCATGTAGGCAAGGCGTTGGGCACTGATGCCACGGTGATTGTGAGGAGCACAGCCAATGTGGAGGACCTGGCGGGTATGTCTGGGGCAGGGCTGTATGACAGTATCCCAAATGTGGCCCTGGCCACTTCCGGGGCGTTTGAGAAAGCCCTGGCCAGTGTGTGGGCTTCCCTGTACACCAGGAGGGCTGTTCTCAGCAGAAGGGCTGCTGGTATGCCTCTGACGCATTTGCCATGTTGTTTGATGTCTCATCTTCTTCTGCAGGACAGTACAGACTACTGTAGTAGGTGCGCTCAACATGCTGCCACACTGAGCCAACAAGCTCTGTGCGGTGCAGAAAGCCAGCACTGATCCTACTTTGATCAGGAGAGTAGTGATTACAGATTGGCCAGCTATAGTCAGGTCCTCAGGAAATAACCTTGACTTATGTCCTAATGACCAGGTCCTAATTAGGAGTGTCTGACCTGGTCCCCAGCGCTGCATGCCCCAACACCAGACGCCATGAACTCAGGAAGCCATGACCACGTTGAGCACAGTCTCAGCCTGGATTGAGCGCCAGTCCTTTGTCTACACTCCAACTTTTTGGCCCCCTGCAAAGGGTGTGGCTATGCTGTCGAAGACAAGGTGATTTTGCTGATTGCAGGGGTGAAGCAGGCAGAGGCGGCAATGGCTGTGCTGGTACAGAAGCAGCTGAGCCCAGACTTGTCCTTTGTGCTGCATACTGTCAGCCCACTAGACGGTGACAAGGACACCATGTACGCTGAGCTGGCGGTAGGGCTTGGAGAGACCCTAGCCTCGGGCACCAGAGGGTCTCCCTGGAGGCTGGCTGTCAACAAGTCATCAGGTAGGGCACTCTGCCTTCAGGACCAAAAAGGATAGTTGACATTTGAAGACTACCTGTCGTGATGTTACAGCATGATTATTGTTTGTTTTGTTTGAAATGCTATCCTCAGTTTACTCTGTTTGATTTTGTGCCACTGCTTTATCAGCTGGGAAGGTACTGGCTAGGCTCACAGGCAAGACCATTAGCTACGTACATGTCATGTCTAGACCTCTTGAAAGCATGGCTAGCTCCATCCCAAATGCTATATCATAGCGGCATTGAGAGAGAGAAGTTCACAGATGGAGAGAAAAGAATGTGCCAGTGGGATGCGGCACTTTCCAGTCAAGCACAGTTTGTGGGTCCTGTTTTTTGCCCTTGAGTCTGTGCGCTTCACCGTGCATCTACCCACTTGTGTCTCGATTCCTCCGTCCAGATGCAACACACTTGTACAGCATGACTGCCTCAACGGAGGCACAAGAGGGTAGATCAGCTCACAGGCCTGCGTGGCCCAAAAATCAGCCTTCTTAAGCCGACTCATGAAATGCTGAAGCTGACTGAGAAGCGAAACATAGGCCGTGGACCCCGGTCTTGCTTTAGCTGGACAGCAAAACATAGGCAAGCTTGCTGCTGGTGCAGGCAAGGTTCGGGTGCTAGCATTTGCCAACTTTGGCACAGCTTTGCGCTCCTCTGCTGACTCAGCCAAGGGCAATAGCAATGCCATTTTGGACTACAGCAAGCAGGACCTGTCCGTGAGTTCTGAAGCAAGAGAGAAGGTATGCGCATCCTGCTGGGTCTGACACCATACATTCATTGTGCGGGTTTGGAATTGCTCGGTGTTGTGTCTGGTTATCTGATCAGAGGTTGCGACAGTAAGTCACTTGAGGTGCCCTCTGAGCACAAACATAGCGTGTTTTGTCAACTGTTGACAATCATTCCATGCAAATGTAGAGGTGTTGTTTGAGGACCTTGCATGGTGAAGTCCAAGCAATGGCAGTGCGATGTCAATGTCCATCTTGCACGCAAGCTTGACTTGTACCACTTTAAAGACTGATCACACCATGTCTTGAAATTGTGACAGCATTCACCTGGTTTGAGACCAATCTTCAACCCATCTGCAGAAAATTCGTAAAGCGACCTTTGATTGATCTCGGGCAGAAGTTGTGGGTGCATGTTACGCAGGTTGGGCAGCAGCTTTGCAAGGTTGCAGTGGAACTGGAAGAAGCCTTTGGGGCGCCACAAGACGTTGAGGGGAGCTATTGTGGGGTCAGATGTCTTCATTGTGCAGACCCGGCCTCAGCCCATGTAATACCTCAGCGCTCATAGGCTGCTGGAGCAACAGATGATGCATGCAGTGTCTTCAACATATGAGGTGTTATCAGTTCAGGCAGCACACAGCGCTTGCTATGTACAGGCATATGCATGCTGGTGTACTGTCAGTGAAGTATAGTGAAGTGGGAATACAATCTGCTTGGTTTGTCTGTTACACACTATGCTGCAGTTCTGATGTAGAGAATTGATAACTCGCAAGTCCTCCTGACGCACACTAAGGCAGTTGTAGCTTTGAGTTGTGCTGTTAGGGCTTGTGACAGCACGCAGCTCAAAAGGCTGCAGTAACAGACACAGCAGCTCTGTATAGGCATGAATACACACACAGCTGCTGATGTGACAGCTATTATCATCTGCACATGCCTGCAGGAAAAGGCATCAGCACTCCATCAAAGCTGACGTCCAATGCAACCTGCAGTGCTCACTGGCTTGTGCCTTAATACTGAGACAAGTTGGCAGAATGACGGTCCTGGTCACTGCTGTACCTGCTGTAGACTCATTCATGAATGTTTGTAGATCACAGCTGCAATCAAATGCGCAGAGTCCACTGCTTTCGCCAGCTACGGACATGCAGACAACGGAGAAGCCCTAACGGAAACCGGGATGAACGGTTTCGATAACAGTCCAGATGGTCCTCGCGATAGAGTCGCCACTGAGCTTCCGACACGTTCAGCAGGTTTGGGCAATCTGGTATTCCAGCGGACTGAACCTCCCGGAAGTGCGGTTGTATGGTTGACTCATCAAGATGGAGGGCGCCCGAGGAACATCTCACGGAAATCTGCGCACATCGAGCATGCAGCTACAGACCGCGGCGAGCGTCAAGTTTGGGTCTCTCGAAAGGCACTAACGGACAAGCTTGAAGCAGATGGAGAACAGTGCCAGCGAGAAACGCACGTCCAACTGCAGCAGTACTAGTGATTATGATGCAGCCACTGTCTGGTTAGTGACGGGAGCTAATCGAGGCATGGGCTTTGCGTACGTGTCACAGGCGAGGCACTGCTATGCATTCTTCGCATGCACCTGTACCCTTTCAGCATACCCCGATAGCAAGTAAGATAGGGCTGTTGCCTGCAGATCTTGTCGCGGCCACAAACTCAAGTGATTGCCGCAGCACGACCCACGGATGATTGTAGTGAGCTTGACGCGTTGTTGACTTCGCACAAAGACAGAATGATGATCGTTTTCCTGGAGTTGTCGGATCCCGACACCGTACTGGTCTGCTTTGACTTTGCGTCGCGAAGCAGAATTGACGTTCAGGAAGTTAATCTGGTGCACTCAAAGTTCACTTTCTGTGCAGGCAGCGGCGGATACCGTGCGGCAAGCGCATCCTACAGGCATAGACTATTTGATAAATAACGCTGGTGTCTTAGGCACATATGCCTGCATAGCAGACCAGTAAGCTTGAAGGCAGGCATACAGCTGACTTCCAGTGACCAGCTTTGATCAATTTTTACCCTGGCTGTTCCACAGGACGCTGGAAGACTTCAAAAACGTACTGCTGATCAATGTGCTTGGTACTTTCTCAGTCAGCAAAGCCTTCTTGCCATTGCTCAAGCGTGGAAGACAAAAGACGATAGTGCATATCAGCTCAATAGCAGCCAGCCTCAGCAACAACAAATCCTTTGTACAACAAGATTTCCGCTCTGAGGCCAGTCTGGGATTGAGCTACCGGGCTTCTAAAGTTGCCATAAACATGGGTAAGCTTTCAAAAGCTTCAGTCAGTCAAGATCGTCATGCGCTTCATGGTATGCATTGCAGTACGTGTACCTCATCTATTCACATAACTTGATCTGTTGTCAGATTCTGGTGTGCTGTGCTCAACTCCAACAGGCTAGCATGCCTCATGGGCTGCAACTTTGTAGCCCTGCAACATGTTTGCAGCCCAAGATGTACATTTGCATCGGCTTGGGCTCAAGCTGTGTCAATCAACTAGCGCCCAAATGAATGGTTGAGGACAGCAACTTCTAGCTGCTTCTGCATGCATAATGATACAGCACTTGGTAACGTACATTAGTTTCTCCATGAGCACACAACAGATACGTCATGACTGACAATATTGTTCTGTTCTGATCTGTTTTCTGACCCTGCATGTTACATGCAGAAACAACAGTATTGGCGAATGATCTCAAATCCGAGGGGTTCACCATTGTGAGTGTGCACCCAGGGGATGTCAGCACAGTCATGTATCAGTACCTGACAGAGAATGTGTTCAATGGATCACTGCGCTCCTCATCCGGCACACCAAGCCGCATTTCACACCGCAGCAAAGCGTGCAGGCCGTGCTGCATCTCGTTCTTGGCTTGACTCCTGAGGACACTGGCAAGTTTCTGCTGTATGACAGCACAGAGATCCCCTGGTAACAATTTGGCTAATGTCAGAAAGGAGATGCTGTCTAACGCAATCCGCAGGCCTTCTTTTGTCGCAATACTGGTTGTCTAAGCACTGTCATACACCTATATAGACATATCAGGCAGGCATGCCAGGTAACATATTATTTCAGCTTTCACTATGTTGGGGTTTACTTGTGCATGTAAGACTGCATACTGGTCCCAGTCACATGGTTCTTACACTACATTAGTCTCTTTTGCCCCTTGTCTCCTCTTGTTGTCTCTGCTTGACTGGTGCCTTACCATATACACTACATATGTGCAGGTAGTCATTGCTTGTCACCATGAGAGCATGTGACATTCACATCACACATAAATACAATGACATCTGAGTACACATCCTGCATTACAGAGACACACGAACAGCAGCTATTAAAACATTGTTCACACTGTGACCACCCACAGGAGGTTGCCTGTTATGATATATCATAACATATACGTATATACTTGTGTTGAGGAGATCCATTGTTTATTTGATAGTACTGCTGCACACAATTGTATTGTATTGACCACAATGACGCCTGCAGATGGTCAGTGCGCTACCGTTTTATTGCACTGCTAGCTAGGTAAGAATACAACGAAGGCTAGGCATCAGAGTTGACAATGTCTGCTGAAGGTGTTGTGCACACACAGCGTGCAACAGCTTGACAGACGGTACACACGACCCAACCAACAGAAATGACTACGAGCCCCATCTGGAAGACCGCAGCTGCACCATAGGTACTGTACACAAAGCCTCCAAACAAGCCACCCAGCCCACCGCCAACACCTCCGTACAAGCTGGTGAACACGCCCTGCAGCAAGCAATGTACTTGTTTGAGCATTGAGCCAGCATAACAGTCTTTACATATATGCAGGTGAGAAATAGCAGAAAATGACAAGCACGCTCAGTGACCACCAAACAGGCGTGACAGACACAGCAATACTATAAGCATGCCAAGTTCTTCTTCTTCTTCTCAACCCACACGATGTCGTGGACACAGTCTCTAACCAACAGGAAGCATTTTGGGAAGCCTTGACACATGTCATGACACAGAAAAGTGTAGAACTCGGAGCCATGCATATGCATACTTTCACAGGTGTAGGATCGAGGCTGATCCTACTGAGGTGACCCTCAGCAGCCTTGCTGAGCGGTTGCAGCATGACTCAACACGCATGAGTGTGACAGGTAAATATGTGTGTTGCATGTAAATGTGTCTGTTGTGTGTGAACATGCAATTGACGTACAGCACAGGCAGGCAGCAGGTGGGACCTGAACAGTGGCAGCCATGCCAGGTGGCGCAATCTTGGTGCAGTGCAGTGTGCCAGCTGGCCAAAAGCAGGCAAAGGTGATGCCGTTGATGGACTCCACTGCCAGAACCCACCAAAGGGATCCCCACAGATGCATGGTGGAGTAGGCAGCCTGAAGATCAGCAGTACCTGGTGTCAGTGCCTGGTATCGGTTGACAATTTGGCCCATAAAGTGGTAAAATGGCTGGGGGGGAGGGGGGTGAGGCGAAATTCCAGCTGTTGATATTGAATCCATGGGGTGGGAATGCAAGGGGGAGGAGGGGAGCATGGGACTCAGGAAGGAGGGAGGGACCATTCCTGCTCCAATGCATTCAATATCAGTACTGGAGCTCAAGATCTCACATTGCAGCAGGCAGGCAGGTAGGAAGCAAAGGTGCCGTGTGCAACACACAAGCTTGATGATATGCCACTGCTGCTCAATAGCTGTGCCCATACAGATGTAGGCTGCCATAGCACACTCAGCAATCCTCAGAAATGGAGGCATGTGCAGGATGCCTACCATGCGTATTACGCAGACTGCCAGAGTTACATGAATGACTGAGTTGACTCCCAGTGTCTTGAGGATCCAGTTGTTTGCTGCAAAGATGGGCAGCTCCACGATGCATGTGACAGTGATACACAGCCCCATCAACATCTCACTGCCACCTGCAAATGGCATGTCGGCTTGTTTGTTATGCATGGCACGCAGCACACTGGTAAGCTTTGTCTTCCAGGTCTTGAGCCAGATAGTGACCAGCAAAGCAGGAGGGGTGTGCAAAGTCAACACTGCACAAGCTGTGCCAGACAACAGATGGACAGACAGACAAGTGCTATGCTGTTTTGTCACTGCAGTTGAGAGGAAAGCTTGCATCAACAGCAGCTCATGTTTGTCCTGTAAGCAACTGATGCAATTTCACAACATGAAAGCACAAAGCTCAAATGAGAAATGAATGATGATGCTGTTTTTGATGTTTTGGTGCTGAATTGTGGTATGTGGTGTCACAACAGGCAAGCTCACCCAATTCATCAAGGTATAAGAACAGGTAGACTGACAGGATGCCGGTCCCAAAGCCCATCAGTAGTGACATAGCAAAAAATGGCACAGCTTGGGGGTTCCCTAGCAGCCTTTTCCACCTCTGCCACACACCCACATCCTCTGTACCACTCTCATGACCATGCTGTTGAAGACGTGCACCATGCAGCAACGGCTGCAGATGGTCATGGTCAGACGCAGCATGTTCATGACCCTCAGCTGCGGCTGGCTGGCGTGAGGAAGGGGCAAACGGAAGGCCTTGGTGGTCCTCTGAGCCAGCTTCTGACGGCGCATGGCTGTGATGTCTGCTGGGCATGTGAACATGGAACACAGGGTGGGTTGTGTTGGGCTGGAAAGCATGCTCCAGAAGTGCTACTGTTGTTGGGTCCTCAATCAGACTGTCTTGGGTGAAGTCGTCAGGGTAATGGGCCCGCTCGGGGTCAGCACTAATCCTGACAATGCACTCCCCATTATTGTCTGGGTGCAGGCTCAGATCCAGCGAGGCACGGGGACTGAGCACGCCTCCGCTGTGTGAGCTAGGCTGCATTAAGCTGGCAGCAAACGCCACTGAGACAGCAGGCTTGTGGCTATCTGTTTGAATCTTTGGCCAGGGGCCGCAGCTTCGGGCATTGTCAGGGTCTGTTGGCGGCTGGTAACCTTGCACTGAATCTGGCCTGGTGTGCTCAGCCCCGCTGTGGCTTTGATGATCCTGTATGGCATAGACAATGCATGAAGGGGAGGGGGCTGAGGGGGAGGGGGGGAGGGGTTTTGGGCAAGGGCCAGTGCAGCGGTCTCTCAGGCAGCAAGTCAAAAGGATCTCTTGGCCAGTCTCATATACAAAGGCTGCATGTAACACTGTGGGGTGGTTGAGTACAAGTCTCAAAGCCAATGTTGCGGATGGGCAATGACAGATTGGGCTAGACTTGGCAACACTGTATGAAGCTCAGCGAGCATGCGAGTGCATGCAAATTTTGTGAGTAAGACAGCTCATGGGTTCACCTGAGCAAGGTGTGGCTTGGCATGGAACTTGAGAAAGCAAACTGGGATGATGGCAAAGGCTTCCAGTGCAAAATAGAGTTGGAAGGCTGTATAGATGCTGTACTTTGAGACCAAGACACCAGACAGACAGCTGAAGATACCCCAGCCCAGAGAGGCAAACATGCGCTGCTCCCCATAATGACCATCCTGTATACATTGCTACACTTAGAAGCTGATGAACCAGCATTTAGGTGATTTTGCAATGGCTTGCTTGTGTTGCGCCTGAACAAGCAACACGTTGCAATGTGAGCCAGTGCAAGCAGATAAACAGATTATAAAGTAGAGGGCTGTAAAGTGCCAGCAAAAGCAGTGTAAAGTGATATGAAGTGCAAGCTGTGCAAAGTTGCAATCTGTCTGAAGGGTACATTCTTACAGGGGCCAGTGATCTGTGCATGAGTGAACCTTACTGTCTTTGCTGCCGACATGATTGCAATGTCAGAGAGGATACTGACTGGGGCCGTGAAGGTCTCAGACAGGAGAGCCACAAGGCAAATCATCCCAAAGGAGGCTACAAATGCTGTGCTGGTTCTCGCTAGGAGGGCCAGCACTGAGGTGAGGATCAGAAGAGGCTTGTGCCAGCGAGTATAATCAGCAAAGGCAGCCCAAGCAGCGCCTGCAGATCAGTCGCAACCCAACATTGCAGACACACCTGTGACCAGAGAGCTTGTTGCAGCCACACTGCAAAACAGGCCTTTACCTGAGGATGCATTGACCCATGGTGACAGTGCAGCCAGCACGCCTATTTGCCTCTCGGAGATGTCAAGCCTTCTATAGTAGACGTTCATATAAGGAGCAATGCACACCAGTCCAGAATAGTAAGCCATGTTCCATATCTGCACAGTCAACATCGTCGTACATATACGATGATTTGAAGTGTAGCAACTCATCTGCATTGTTCAGAACTAACGATGGGGCACCTTTGCAATGTGTTGCTCAGGGATGCCGCACGTACGGGGTTGTGCCGCCTTGAATAGATCAGGCATCTTGTCGTTAGTGCAAAGTCTCGGCTTTCATGTAAGTTTGTTCAGCAGGACTGTGCGCAGATATTGCTTGCTGCGAATCAAAACGAGGTCACGATGTTCGCCGCAGTTCCTTTACAGAGTCTTCAAAAGTTTGATGGACAGGATTTTGAAGAAATCGTGACACCGTAATACTACCCTTTACGGTAAGTGTCCAGGCCGTCGAGCAAAGGATTCAAACGAGCTAGAGCTGTCATGACTAAGCTGTGTTCAGTGTGTGGTTTTGCAGATGCTTGACGGTGAGCAACACCTACGGAAGTGCTGTGTGAACACAGCGTAACAGTGCATCCCTGTTGGAATGCCTTGCAGCCATTGGCAGGCTCAACAGAGTCGCAGGCCAGGTCTTGTTCAAGAGGTACTTTACATACTTCACTCACGGCTCTGCTTCTGTCTATTGCGCTCGTTCAGTAAACTGTCCGGGCACCGCAGCTTGAGGAGAGGCTAAGCAGTGTACAAGCTGAAAATAGGCTGTTGGGGAGCGTGGTCAAAGGTTTTCAGGTACAGCCATGGTCTTACATCCTGCCGGGAGGTAAGGCTCAGATTTTCTGCAATTACAGGCAGAAAGGGACAGCACTGCACAAAGCGTGTTGGCAGCACAGCAAACACAGGCTGCTGCAGAACATGCTGCAGCACAAGATAAACAGAAAGCAGACGACCTGCAGCACCAGCTTGCTTCAGCACACCAGGAACAACAAAGGTAAGTTTGTTATGCACACTAGAATGATGCTCAAGCCGCGGCCATAAGCCAGACTCTGCTCTGGCATGTTTGACAACAGGCTTGGTTCACCTCAAGCTTTCAGCTCTCATCATGTGTCATACAGGCTCAAGACCAGCCTCAAGGCTCAAAGCTCTGTTCTGGGAAGGTCTCGGTGCATGCAAGACGAAATGGCAGATGCGTTGCTGTCTCTCAAGGTGATCTGCAACCAAGCTCATTCATCAAGCTGTGCGTGCACGATGTTACATGCTGGATGGCTGCTTTCAAGCCTGCAGACATGCATCACACACCATGCACTTTGCTGCCGTGATTGACATGCAACATGTGCAGTACAGCAAGAGTGTGAGGAGAAGGGGAGCAAGCTGGCAGCAGCCACAAAACGTGTTGCCCTGCTGAAGGACAAGCTGAGGCATGCTGAGCACCACCTAGCAGATGCGCACCATCAGAAATGCTGCATTGAAGAAGAAGCCAGGTACAAATGCAAGCCATGTGAAGCGGCTTGATGCATTCAATGTGACTTGAGCTGCATGCCTAGATTGAAGAGCCTTGTGAAGTATGTCTGTAAGCATCTATGGCCTTGTACACAACCCGATGTACAACAGCTGCAACCTTGCCATGCCAAAAAGCTGCAATCAAGTGACTTGTCAGCTGAATAATGGACAACAGCTTTAACAACATTCCAAACAGGGATGATCACCTTTTGTGACAAGCCAATGCGTTTTGGCATAGCACCATGGCAGTGGGACCATCAGCATGACGCATCACGTTCATGACTGTGCCTGATGACACTGGTGTTGCCTCCTCAGGCACATGTTTTACAGGAGCTCCTGCACTCACGGCTCGATACTCAGTAAGCATGTGATAAAGCATTGCAGGCTTCACTGTTACAGTATGGCTACCAAAAAGCATGTAGACATAGCTAGCCGTGACTATACATCACCTAGACCCTACTTACTACACCACTACATCCATGCATACTGGTTTCCATCTTGTTTACACCTTTCCAACTCTCTGTGTATACGCTGCAGGGCAGCAGCTTGTGCTCATCAGCAGGCTGCCGCAAGTTGGCAAGGCGAGGGTGAGCGCATCAAATCAGCCCTGGCTGATGCACAGCAGCAGCTGCAGCATACACATGCCAGCCTTGGTAACACTTCTTCTACTGGTTACCACAGTGCAGCTAAAATGCCTCTGCAGGTGCTGATTTTGTGTCTTGATAATCGCCTATTCAGGCATCCCTGCCCTACCCACACAAGGACAGCGTGCTAGAATCCCTAGCCTAAACAAGCTGATGGGATGTCTGTCCGGGCCATTCAGATGATTATCCACATGGCAGTGGCATCTGTCTGCATTACAGCTATCATGGCACGCCTTTCCATCATGGCCAATCTGCTCATTGATGCATGTTGAGCACGCATGATAACAGCTGCTGCAGCACAGTGCTTACTTCCAGCCATACTCACTAGGGTCCAGCCAAGGACTGTGCAACATTGCGACACCTGCACATCTGGGTCCAGGCCCATTTGACAGTCTTTGCAGCAAAGCCTGCCTGTGGTGGTGCGCAGAGTCAAGTGCTGCAGCAAGTGGGGAGGCCTACCACAGCCTTCAGGTGCGGCAGGAAGCCTTACAGGCCTCGCTAGCAGAGCACTCCCTGCAGAGCAATGCAAGCCAGAGCAGCCTCCACCAGCAGCTGCACAGCCTCCAGTCAGAACTGGCAGATGTCAAGCAGGAACGCAATGCTGCTGTGACAGGCCTCAAGGCGCTGCAGATGTGTCATGAGAAGAGCAGGTGCAGTCTGCATGTGGGCTTGTCACAGGTGAACTCTGCTGACATGCACGCGCACACAGACATCCATGCATGCAGTCACAGATGTGCGCCTTCACGAGGCACAGTCTTCTTCCTCGATTCCTTGTTAGGTGTCTGTGAAAATATCTGACTTGCAAGTCCATTTGTCCCGCAAGGCAAAGTCGCGCTCACGACTACTCTAAGGCTGTCTCTCTGTATCTGTGCAACTTCGAAGCTCATACTCATGTGAAGCCTCAGGCCTGCCAAGTGTTGCATTGGGGACAGCAGGCAAAATGTGCAGGGTTTGATGGGGTTGGGACATGTGGCAGATGGTGTGTCCGGGGCAGGGGGGGGGGTGGGAATGCAGATTACTAATGCGTGATGGGTCATGCAGCCGCACATTTGTGCGCCATGGTTTGCAGTAGCTCTGCTCAGCATCCAACGCATTTACACTCCACAAGCTTATAGTTGAAGCAGCAACAACCAGCTCGACACTGCCTGACACTTGAAGCAGCACGAAGTCAGCAAATTGTCTCTGTCTTTGCCTGTCTTTGCACTAGTTGGTATTGGCACAGGTGGGGGATGCGAGGCAGCAGCTGATTGAGGCCCACCGGCGGTGCACTGAGCAGCAGGCTACCATTGTGCAGCTGCATGCTCAGCTTCTTGCCTCGCATCAGCATCTGCAGGTTTACTGACTTCATCTCCACTAGCTTTCTTGAGATGTTGGTCAGAAACAGCAGCACTAGCATACCATAGTTGTATGAAGTTGGGCCTGACATGCGCTGTGTATCATTATTTAGGCCACAACTCCTCCTGTTGGGCATCCAATGATGGGCAATAAGGTCTGTATGTATGTGCGTGCCCCTACCTCTCTCATCTTGATTACACTGGCCTGGCTGCAGTAAGCTGGGCATTGCTTTGATGACACCAGCTCAAGTCAGCAAGGCTAAACAGAGTGTGTCATATGTGCTGTACTTGCCTGTGAGCAGTCTGGAAACAAGTGCAGCAGTGATGCGACAGTACTGTCATACAGCCTTCCGGCAGTGCATGGCGTGTCACTGTCTTAACATGTGCACGGTCCAGGCAAAAGAAGCAGAGGTGTTGGGGCGCTGCGATCATCAGCATGCAGCAAGGAAGCAGTACAGGGCAGGGCTGCAGGCAAAAGCTCTTGACAAGCTTCAAGGGGATGTTGCCTCAGAACAGGTACTGCAGAGTCCATGGTAGACATACCAAAGCTAGTGCGTACAGCTTTGCAGCTGTAACTTGCCTTGCAAAGCAGGTCTAGTCATTGATGAGATCTGGCAAAAAGCCATGGTCTCTGTGGACATGAGCCCATCTCACTTGCACTGCCTATGCTGATGATCTGTTGTTCAGGTGGGTGTTTACAGTAAGGCTGACAATGCCAGATGTGCCCTTGCACTGACTCTATACAGAAAGACTTCACTCACCTTCGTTTTTGCGTAGGTTGTGCTGCATGCTGGTCAATGCAATGGGGGTGCTGAGGCATATGAGAAGATAGCTGCTCTGGGGCAAGATTTGTCAGCAGCGCGAGATGCAGAAGTGTCAGTCATGCGCTCCCTGCAATCTGAGTTGAAAAGGTCAGCGTGCTGCATGCACCTCCACATCGTTGCTGCATCTCTTGTTGTACTCTGCTGTGATTCACATGCCTACATTACGATGGCTTGCTTTGATGTTGTGCCAGCGAAGTGTCCTGGCTTGATCCTGCTGATAAGAAGTTACGTGCAAAGTCACAACTACATTCTTATGTTATCATCATTATGAAGCACTCTCGTAAGATTGCAGTCAGAGTCAGTCTCCCAAACACCTTGCATTCTTCAGTGGATAGCAATCTGACAGTTGAGGCTCAAGACATCCAGCTGCCCCATGCAGGGTCCATGCTTTGGAGCGCATGTGCCTGAATGATGTAGCACAGATCAACACCCTGCATCAACAGCTGCATGCTTCCCAGCAGTCTGCTTGGGCTTTGCGTGAGTGCATTCTGAAGTTTTCCATGTCTGACGCATCATGCACTAGTCATACAGGATCTGCGTTGTTGCCAAGCTTGTGTCCTCCTTAGACCTGGCACCAGTTGAATTAGCAGAAGTGCTGCACATTTTCAAGGTCCCCTGCATTTGGCCATAACCAGTGACACTCTTGTATGCTGTTGAATGAACTGTTGCTCTCTCATGTACATAGTCAGCACAAGCGCAGCACCGATGCATACATCAATTTCCACACAAACTGCCAGATGCACCAAACACAGCATTATGCAACAGGCAGTATTAACAGTGAAGTCCATCAAACAAATGAAAGTATGGAACGCTCAGCCACCTACTGCACACGCGTGGGAACCTACACAGATGGTGAAAAATTGCTTGATTGCACTATTGCAGGTATAACTACACGTTGCCATGACTTGTGCTTGTCTTGTAACACAGCCGCCAGTCATGCTATCCAAGTTATGTACATGATCTGCAACATCTTTGTCTGTGGCTGCAACTCTAGGCGCTGCTGTTGCAGCAGTAATCATGTTATGATGGCCATGGTGCCATGTTTGTGTGTGATAAAGTATCCTCCTGTGGCATTTGAGCCTCAACTTTATTGTGCACTGCCTATCTACTTTGCTTGATGACAGCTTCCAAAACAGCACTGAAGTCAGAGTCACCCTGATCCATATCCTTGGCCTGCAAATCAAAGTACTTGTAAGGAATCTTGCAAGCGAACTTCAAGCCCTGGACATATGAACAGCGCAAATGCAACCGCTTTGGCTTTTGAGTTGTTGCATGAGTGATTCAGGTGCCGGCATCAGATTCTACAGCTTGTGATGTGCATGCATCTGTCCAGATCCTTTGGCACAGGCCTGACAGTGCACCTGCTGTTCAAGACAACAAGCTGCTTTCTGAAGAGCAGACTGTCCCAGTCACAATGCCGCTAAATGGCATGTAACATGCAAGATGTGAGGCCTACCTTACATACCAGTACTGATCAGTCAGCTGGACTTGAATGTCATGGTACAATTTCACAGGACACAGATCACGGTGGCAGCTTTCTGCCCAGTGTCAGTTTATGTCATAACATTTGGTCAGCATAACCTTGCATTCTTCCGACTCTGTGAGGGCATACCTGCTCATACAGGCTGTTGGACGCTGATGCAGTTGGCAGCTCCTGCCCATTCTGGTGGGCCAGTTCAAGCGCCAGCCGCATGTCTTTCTGTTGATGCTTCAATGGGAAGGCTGTGGGGTACTTGTGTTCTTGCATTGGGGGCCCCTGCATCAAACACCAACACCTTTTGCTGGTGTCGTGATGCATCACATAGACTAGTGCCCCGATTGACGTCATGCGTCATACACCATGCCGTGTGACCATGCATGATATGGCAGCCTACTGCCTTCAAACAGCAAGTTGCTCAGCAATGCACTGAACAGTCATCTGCATAGCAGGGGAGCTCTCGCAGTGCCCTCAAGGCACTTGACGTGCCCCCAAGAGCTCCCAAGGTGCTTGACCTTCATTCAAATGCAGCTTATGCCCAAACTGGAGGTGCAGCTGTACAGAAGTGCAGTGACTAAGCTGAACGTGCTGTGGTGCCAACCAAGGAACTCATGCCTTATAGAACGGCCCTTGCATGCAGCATGCTGATGGATTCTACCTTCACTGCAAAGATGTGGTGAGTTGCAAAGCATGCTCCAAGAAAGAGATCTTGCATACAGTGTGCAACTAGACTAGATGCAATGTCAAACAGCAAACTCATGCATCAGGAAATGGCTCGTGCATGCAGTGTGCAGCTGGACAGTACCTTCATTGCATAAAGGGGGCAGTTCATGAAACCCAACCCCAGGACCTCGATGAGCTGCGCCTGGTCCAGGTCTGCCTTCTGAGCCAAGGTGAGGCCCTCAGCCAGGGTAGTCATCATGGTGCCCATCATCATGTTTACTACCAGCTTCATGTTGGCGCCCTTGCCAACCTGTGCGCCAAGGGAAGTTTAGCCCTGCAACAGAATAAGTGGGGGGGGGGAGAGGGTGGGGGGCCAGGTGGGGGCGTTGTGCAGCACATCACTTTCATGTTGGTTCCAACCTGTGTGCCAATGTGAAGCTGCATTCATGCATATGTTGCAGTCAACTGGGGGACTTGCAACCTATCGTTTATATAATGACAACATAGGAATGAACACTTGAACAAACAACCAAATGATCAGGCAAACGATTGTCAGCCTACATGCATAGAGCAGCTCAACATGAAGCTCAAGCAGGCATGAGACATCCTCTTACTGAGAGTTTTGAGTGCAACATCAAGCACCTACCTCTCCTAGCAAAAACTGCGCTTTGCCCATGACCTTGAGCAGAGGGGTTGCTTGCTCATAAAGCTGCTTATCTCCGCCACAAAGGAAGATGAGCTGACCCTTCTCTGCAGGGGCCTTGGATCCTGACACGGGGGCTTCCAGATATAGCGCCCCAGTGTCCTTAATTGCCTGCAAATGGTATGTGCGTGGTGTGTGCATTGTTGCTTGATGGACCTCAGTGTGTGTCCAGGCCTGGGTCAGGCCTCATGTCATGCACAACAGCCCAGGATGTGTTCATGTGGCTGCACTTGTTAGTCAAGGAAGCAGGCTGGTCACCAGTGCTAACTCAGGCATGTCTTGAGTAGGACATAAGCATCATGATCGTTAATTGACATGCTGATCATGAGGTTACGGCATGACTGCTAGGTGCTATACATGGTAGTGTACATCACTGTGCCGCTGCAGAAAGAAAGGAATCATACCTTGCTGATTTTCTGTGCTGTGCCAGCATCTACTGTGGACACATCTACATAGCCCTTCCCTAAGTCAGAACGAGTGTGAGTTGATACAACTGCGCCCATATGCAGACCACAGCATTAGCAAACCTTGAAGGTAGGGTTCACCTGAGCTCATGCCAGCAGCAATGCCATCAGGGCCAGTGGCAACTGCCTCGGCTGCCTCAGGATCTGCCAGCATTGCTACTGTAATGTCACATTGCTCTGCAACTGCTTTAGCAGAGTCTGCTACCTGTACAGCAAAGACATGGAGATGACAGCATCGGCAATACATAGACGGACATGTAGAGGAAAGGAGAGATGATGCGGATCTGCATGCTCACCGAGCCACACTCAATACAACAGAAGCATACCTTTGCGCCTTTCTCCTGCAGAGGTTTGCATTTGTCTTTCTTTCTATTCCAGACCGTCACGTCAAAGCCGGCAGCAATGAGATTGTTTGCCTATGTCAAAAGCTTCTTTTGCTTGCAGGATGTGCTTTCCCGTTTTATTTGCCCTCAAAAAGCGCCCATTTCAAAGTCTACACAGATTGGATAGCCACTAATGCAAGGCTATCGCTATGAAGTATACAGAGAAACGCATGCCCACCATTGCCAGGCCCATGATACCCACTCCCACGAACCCCACTTTCATATTCTCGGATGCTGCCGCTTGCGCAGCGCAACGCAACTGTCGTCGAGGTTTCCTACTGATGATCGTTGGCAGGGTTAGCCTAGGCTGCCAGACAACCTGGTGATCGAGACGGTGTTGGGATTGCCTGCTTACACTTGCGGGCAGCTGCGTCGATTGCCGCGTTGCAGGAGTTTTCAGATACTTCTTACAGGTGTGGTGAGGGATACGCTGACGACGGGTGATTGCAGTTCCATGGCCGTCCGATTCGTACTTTCGGCCTTCGCACCTTCTCTCTCGTGAAGCTCAAGCCCTACAACTACCCTTCACTTGTAACTGCCTCACCTTGCATGGCATCAGGACATTGGCATAGTACCATCCCGTTGATGGTGCACACTTGAAGATGGCAGTCGATAACGACGAACGTAGGTCGGACCGGAAAGAGCAGAAACACAAGCATAAGCACAGAGAGCGTGACAGGGAATATAAGGACAAGGACAGGGAACGCGAACGAGAATCAGGTGCAGATAAACACGCACTCGAGCGTGGAAGCAGCCATAGAAGTGACAGGGATAGAGAGCACAAACGTGACAGACGTGACAGACACAGGGATCAGGGAGAAGACAGAAGGGACAGGCATACAAGCACCCCTGGTGACCTGGGCAGGGGTAGTCCTGGAGCTGACCAAGATCTTGCTGTCCCCAGAAGCATGTCTGGCGTTGATGCAGCTGAGACCCCTGTGTCTGCTGGAGTTTCCAGCACAAGGGCAGAGCCAGCACCAGAACCTGCAGTAATCAAGCCACAGGTGCAAGACTCTGGCGGTGAAGTTTCCATGTCCATTGAGGAGACCAACAGGTCAGCTGAGTAGCTGAAACAAGATGCAGAGTACAGAACCTGCTATAAGTATAGCTGATGTTTGTGGCAAGGGTGAAATTCAGACATTGCTGATTGTTGTGCAGAGTGCGAATCTCTCTGGGCTTGAAGCCCTTATCAATGGAGAACAGCGCTGATACCAAGCGCAAGGAGTTTGATGCCAGGCAGAAAGTTCTAGCTGAGCAGGAACAGGATGCCCAAGCTGCTGCATTGGCTGAAAGAGTTCAGAAGTAAGCTACAGCTGCTCAGGCACAAGCATTTCTGCAGTTAACATTCACTT
>JAYKYS010000645.1:0-29364 GCA_036924285.1 Asterella californica
ATATGTTTAGCTATTCATGGCTAAGCGTACACAATGCAGCAGAAGCTAGTGCAACCCACACAAAACAGTGCTGCTTGTGGCAAGGAAATAGGGCGCGTGATGAAAGGTTCAGTGACAAGACACAAAGAGTGAGTAATTTCCAAAAGTGTCTAGCTAGCGCTACCTGCAGCAGCCATCTGCCTTTCCTCCAGGAAGGACCTGAAGGGCGCGACCCCAGTCCCAGGGCCCACTAAGATCATTGGCACAGCGTGAGAGGGGGGCATAGACAGAACCCCTTTCTCCACCCACAAAGGCACGATTGACCGCCCCTCTGCATCACCTTTGCTTGCCATTTCATCGCAACCTGAGGAAGTAGCGGCACGATTGGCCAAGCTATCACTGTGCCGTAAAGGGCCTGCAGAGGGTGGCCGGTCATCAGCAACGGCAGACTCTGACAAAGGAGATGCCTTGATGGGGTGAGTGCCCTTCCCTGGTTGGCTTGCCTTGCTTGCTTGCAAGCTTGCAAGCCACGACGAGCACAGACCCTGCTTTCCTTCGCTTGAAGGGGGTTTTGTAGTCTACAAGTGCTACAAGGATGTGCGCTGAGTTGGGGTGCTTGGCAAGGGAGGAGGCAATGGAGAACTGACGAGGCTTCAGGTGAGGTACCGTCTGCAATAACCATTCTAGTGGCAGCTGTGCTGACTTGAAGTCTTGCAGACTTCCAGTACTGTGCGCCCTGCAGCCAGATCACCCAAGTACAAAGCCTGTGCTGGATGAGTCATGCTGCCTTGTGCAGCCAATCACATACGCTATTCTTGACATCTTCATGGCACAAATGACCGGACTTAGGCACAAAAGCTGGAAAAAGGATACAGGGATACAGGCAGAAATAACAGCATCAAAGCCGAAATCATGGGGCTCAAGCCAAAAGGTGATGCCGCAGTGGTTTCAGTCACACCGTCAGAGTCATGAAACACACTCGTGACTACATGTAGTGGGGCTTGAAACAGACCTTCCTTCTGGTTGTAGGTGTACAGGTCATCACGGCCAGCTGGAGTGGCAAAGTACTCAAGCCGGTCTACTTCAAGCTCTGAGGTGGAGAAGTGCTGCAGCACCTCAAAGAAGTAGCGACGCGGAGAGGCAGCACCGATGTCCAGCACACCTTGAACTAGTGGCCCTATGCGCACCTGCAGGTCAGTCCACCCTTTCACATAGCCTGAGATCATTGCTGCATACTGACAATGTTCAAGCGTGTACACAATGGTTTGACATCCCTCTGTCATACTGGTTTGCATGGTCAGCCTTGTTGGGCGGCCAATTTGTAAGGCTCCTCTTCTGTACAGTCACACAATGGGTCAAGCTTCGCAACTCCAAAGCTCAACAAAGACCTGAGCTTCCGGCCATCACCACCACCGGCTATGCAATGCCATACAGGATTCGGCGAACCGCCCTTACTCATTGAGTCAGGGTTGATGCAGGAGTTTCTGCAACAGCACCAACACTCACAATGCCAGCTGCATTTGCGTGTGTAGGGTGACCGACCTGCATTGGGGTACGTGACCATTGCTAGAGGCGTCTGCTGCCTCTATCCTCACCCAGGCATCAGGATCTAGGTTTGTGCGCCTGAAGAAAGCTGACAGCACTGCTGATGACTTGCTGAGGAAAGATGGTCAGGAGGTCTCCCGGAGCGTATTGCATGCCAGAGCCTGCCAGATTAAACTCCAGGTGCCTTGTGTCTTGGAAGTGGTCTGGTGAGGTGACGCGACTGTTGCAGGTGAGGGGGGCCATGAAGGGGCGCCACAGTCCATAATGTGCTGCAACACCAAGCCAAAGTCACAAAGGGCAATTTGTTCAATCTGCATGTTCAGTAACGCATCTGTCAAACTTAATTTGATGTTGTGGATCAGGGTACTGTCTGTATCCAATCTGAGCAGCCGGCAGCAAACCACAGGCATGCTTGCCTCTGCTGCTGCTGCTCTGTCTATTAGCTCTGTTGTCATGAGCATATATGCATGTGTTTGTGTAAATGACCCTGACAGAGGGCAATGGTAGGTGTGGAGGACAATTGTTTGTGGAGCTTACAGCGCATACAGCTGTGTGCACAATGTCATTGCACAATGATGTTTTATCCAAGTCAATAGACCCCCTGAAGATGAGTACCGGGATGGCGTGGGTGCAATGTAGGAATGGAACATAAGAATGACCAATGAAGTGTATTGTCCACCCAGGTTGTGCAGAGCTGGGTTGATCCTGTAGTCTGGTCCCAGAAACAGTTGACGCCGCTGTTGTGCGCGTTCAGTTCTCTCAGAACCTTAGTGTAGGCACTTGGGACAAGTGCACTGATCCCAGTGGACAAGGAGGCAGGCAGTAACACCTTCAGGCTGATTGCATTTGTAAATACTGTTTGCCAGCAAAGCCAGTGACTGCAAACATGCCGTTGAGGTTGCAGAAAGGATGCAGAAACATGCAGCCAAATTTGCCTCCCTCAAGAGACTACTTGCTGCTAGCAATGACACAGTGTCAGTGGAAAAGCACATGTTGTCAACCAGGGTACATGGTTGCAGAGGGCAAACTGGCCCATGTTTGTTGGCATCCTTTTCTGCAGCAATGCATTTCCATTCTGCTTCCGCCTCTACAGTGTACAGCTTGTCTGCGAAATCAATAATGTCTGAAGGCTCTCAGCGCACTGTTGGACAAATGCTTGCTTTGGTTGCTCAAGGTGAAACATTTTGTTCTGCAACCCAATGCTACAGGACTGCTGACACATCCAGGTTACAAAGCAGAGTGGGCTTTTGTAGTGTGCTTGTGTGAGCAGTTCTGTAGCGCTGTTGTGGCAGCAATCTGAGCTTGTGCTTCGTGGCATTGTGCCATTGCAAATTTGTTCATTTGCATCAGCGCCGGGCATGCGTGAAGCATCTGCACCTACAACAGACTGAAAGGCATGACTTAATAAAAGGAGAGGTATGCTTCCACAGCAACAACACAACACTCATCAGACTCTTCTCGTCTGCATAGCCTCTAGCGAGCTCAAACGGCTTACTCCAAAGGCTATGCCTATTATAAGAATTTGGTCAATATTTTATCAGTTGCTATAGAGACGCTTCCCTCATTACCAAGTCATTCCTTCCATTCTGGTGAACTGCAGTGCTGAGACCACTGGGTCATGCAGCCAAGAAGGTGCGGGGCCACGCAGCTACGGTGTACAGCTGTGCAGCGCCAAACACATCCTTGTCCATGACAACTCTGAGATAGATATGGCATTCGCACTGAGAGTTTCACTTTGAGCTTTGTTATGCAGCAGACACCTCTTGAACACTTATGTCTCCATTGATGGGGAAGCCCCGTCCTTTGAGTCTTACTTGGTCACTGAACAGCTCCCAAACGCATCTGCAAGCTGCATGCTTAAACTCAAGCTCCACACAATGACCTTGTCTTATATGAGCATGTGAAACCTGGAACACAACATTCATGCAAGTGATCACAGCCCATCTTACTTTGCTCAGTGGCAGCAGTGGTGCTGAAGTACTGGCTGTCATCCCCAACCTGCTGATGGCTTCTACATTGCTTGGGCTGACAGGGACACCTGAGAGGGAGGCTTCCATCTGACTGAAAGCATAGCTGGCAGCAACAGCTTCCTCCTGCATGTCCTGATGCTGTGGCTGTGCTGCTGCTTCACTGGCTGACAGGTATGCCACTTTGTATTTGGGGTCCAGCTCTGTGCTGGTGTCTTCTGGTGGAGGCTGCAGCACCAGGCTTCTGTGTACGCATGTGTACTTGTGATGCAGATTTAGCAGGTGTGTGGTGAATCTCAACCTGCCTATGGTGATAGCTGTGCTTGTCAAATGACAACGAGCAGCACAGCATGAGCACAGCTTAAGCACAGCAGGAGCATTGAATACGCAAAGCATGAGCACATACCTCTGAGATGCCCAAAGGCAATGGGTAGAACAACTTGAGCTCAGACCACAGTTTGCGCAGCCAAGGGTCCAGGCCAGCTTCATAGCCATTAGGGTGCTGGTCATCACCTAATCCACGCTCACAGACAGCAGAAGCTCCCAGAGCAGCAACTCGCCTGTCCTAGCTTCTTGGCAACTGTGTTGTAGTTCTGATAGCCTGCGGACCTGGGCAGACTCAAGAGTGACAGAGAGTGTGAGAATAGCAAGGTCAATACAGACCCTGAAAGCTGAAGTTTCTGGTGCAAAGCATGCACAATTCACCTGAGTCACCGAGACCAAAGACAGCCACATGAACTGCCTTCAGGCTGTCCACAGGGAGGGACTTTCGTAGCAGAAATTTCCAGAAAGTCTTCATATTGCTGGGAACTTCACCCTGTGCAAATGCTCTGTGAGCTTCAACCAACAACCAGGCATGGGTGATTCAAGCAAGTTCAACACTGACTTGCCTGGCCGGTTGTTGAGCAAACGCAAACAACAGCTTGCTCTTTGGGCAAATTGCTGACAGGATACGCATCCATTGCCATAACCCGGGGTCTGTAATGCCGCCGTTTACCCTCTCTTGCAATCCTCTCTGCAACATCCTGCACGGCAACACTGAATCGGCCAGCTGCGCAGACGCCCCAGCGTGAGCATGCAAAAACGGCCTTGCCTGAGCATTGCCGGTCTGAGATCCGTACAGGATGAGGAGGCTGATCCGTCCAGGTCGAGCGTTGTTCATCGTGTCTCTTCCGTGTTAGACTTCAGTGTTTGCCGGTGCCATGTTATTCACAGTATGACAAGAACATGCAGAAGGCTCTGCCTGTTTCGTTGAGTGAACATGCGGCATCGCACGCTGCGGCAACAGAGACAGTGCTATGCTGCATACAACGCGACGGGTCATCTCCCAAACCATGCATCAGGCCTTGCGGGGTGCCTGTCAGTGCACACAGCCAAGGAAACGAAGCTGTATGTGATATATCAATCGACTGAAGTTTTGTGTAGGTCGTAAGCATTCCAGGCGCTCTGAGACACACAAACGCGATGGGTGATCAGCAAGTCAGTGCCGCTGCACAGCAGCTGTCACAAGCTCTGGAAGCAATGCACCAACCGGGAACTTCTGCAGAGAATCTGGCTGCAGCAAACTCGTGGCTGGACAAGTTCCAGCAAACTGGCCTGGCATGGAAGGTGTTTCACATACGTCCTGCGCGTGCCTTGACTTGCTACCACGACAGATGCATGCACTGCGTGCATTGGAGATTGCTAGAGCGTCCACAAGCGTCCACGAGCTCTGATGACATGCATGATGTACAGGTCTGCGAAGATCTGTTGCAAAGCAGGGACCAACCGTATGCTGTACTGCTGTATGCAGCAACTGCATTGCGTAACAAGATCAGAAAACAGCTACAGACACTGCCGCAAGGCGCATGGCCAGAACTCAGAGACACCCTAGTCAATTGCATCAACAAGCATATACCAAGCAATCAGCATGCTTGTCCTTCAGCTGTGCATTGCAATGTCAGCATTGGTCTTGCAGTGGAGTGAGTGGAATGATGTGCTGTCGTACTTAGGTGAGGCAAAGTCCCAAGCCTGCAGCTATAAATGCACTATGCATTGTACAACATTGAAACAGGCTGCAAACGCAGGACATCGTCTTTCAACTAGTGGAATGATGTTACTGCTGGAGTATCTGCCTCAAGAACCTTCAGATCCTGTTTACGGAAAGGTCATGTCAGGGGGTGCTGCTTATGAGTGGGAGGCTCAAAGCCAGTATAGGGCAAGTCCCTGCTGCATGCCTCATCACACAACATAGTGGTTGCTGCATGCAGTCTGTTGCAGCTGTCGTTATGCGGAATGAGGTCCACAAATGGTTCTAACCTCTAGGGGTGATTGTCGTTGATTTGCAGTGGTCTGTCTGTCTTTGAGTTAAACACAAGAGTAGGTCCAGCCTTTCTAGTCCAAAAATGACTTCTGCAGACATACAGTATAATACCAGTATCATCACTTCTAGCATCGGCTCTGTCTGCATTGCTATGTCAGTCCTGTGTGGTTCCCAACATGAAGCCCCTATCAGGGCATCAATTCAATTTCTTCCTTGTTGGTAGTTTGATTGCCCTATTAGAGCAGCAGTTCCTTGCAGGTTCGGCCATGGAGCCCTGATGTCATTGCCTGGCTGGTAAATGTGCAGCTGGCAGAGATTGCACCAACTGCAAGTCAGGCTCGGTGCCGCCAGCTCAACTGCTTTGCAGCCTGGGTGCGGCTTGGCGCCATTTTTGAGGCCGAGCCTGCACAGCTTGACACGCTTATTCAGATGGCGTTCCCAGTGCACTACCAGCCAAGGAACAGGCAAGCTCTGCATGGACAGGCATGCAGCATGACCTTGCACAGAGCAGTCAAGAAGGGTTTCAGCAGACCATCGCCAGAAGATGTCCCGAGTAGTTCACCCATCATTTCACAAGCCTGCATGTTTCTTAAGGTCAGAAACTTGCAACTGTTACAAGTACTGCTTTGGCCATCTGCAAAGATGCAGTCTGCCAGATCAATGCAGCCCTCACAGGATCTAATCTGAGCACTAAGCCAACATCAGCTGTGTGATGAGCTGGAAAGCAGTATTGTTATTATTATTGTTATGATTATTATTGTGATTATTATGGAGACTACTTGCATAGACGCCTGCAGTCAGCCATGTTCAAACTGAAGGAAATGTGAGCCTGCAGATGAGCTTCAGGCTGGGTCCAATGCCTTACTGGATGTGTTAGAGTTTTCCGCAGAGGAGCTGCACAGTCGTTTCTCAGATGCTATGCCCCAGCTTCCACAAGCTGCTCTCCAGGTACTGCTCTTCTGCTTCGTCAAGAGCACAATGTCACTGATGATGTTCTTGGCTTCAGACAAGGGAGTCTCTTACGCATATAGGTTTCTAACTTAAGGTTTCCAAAAGTTTTCCACAAACACCTTTGCAGTTGAAATGGTGTCTGACACTATCTGGCCGCTCGCATTAGCTATCAATCTCAGAGGGCATCAGCATCACGAACAGCCCACAGTAAGCTGCATGTTGCCTGATGCTGCAATCATCACAGTATTTTGCCAGTGACAAGACCTATGAGCACTGTTGCCATAATCAACAAGCGTGACAGATACACTTGTGGATCTCAGAACTTGTACATATGTGTGTATCATGCAGGCAGCATCAGCAGGGGATATAGACAGGGCTGCGCGGCTTTGCACAGTGTTCACCCATTTCTGTGACTACAACATAGGCATGCTGGGCTCGACCTCTCAGACGGTAACCTCGAGACTCTACAATGCGACTATGCTCATGGCTAGGAACAGTTGAAGCAGTGTAGCCTGCTACCACCGATCTGTTGTTGCACAAGCTCTCTTATCTCTACGCTCTGCATTTTGAGCTGGTCCCAGGTGACCATGATTGCAATAGCGTGTACCTGCCAGGACCTGGTCGTGACTAGCAACAAAGTGGAGGTATGACTGTCATGCAGCAGATCTGCAGTCTGACTGAGGGATCGAGTACTGTCTGCAGGGCAAGAAGCTGAGGAGCGGCCTTTTGCAGGCAGCCTTGCTTCCTGCGTCCCTTGACAATGAACCGGTAAACTCACCGAGGCAACAGCAGCATTCAATCAAACCATACCTCAATTGCAGCGGCCAGCATCCCTGAGTTGTTTGTATGCATCTCTGCTGCAGTCATGGTTTTCTGCTCCGGCCTCCGTATGCAAGCAAAGCTTGTCCTTGTGTTCTCTGCATGGGCTTGTTACCAGCATAACAGCACATATGCAAGAATCATCACCAACTCCATTCTTTGAGTCTGTGGTGACAAGCTTCACACTAAACAAGCCTGTGGCCACAAACGCAGTTCGCATTTGCCTGCTGCTGTTCCAAGCATGCTTTTCCCGAGGAGAAACATGTTTGAGCTTGCTGGTGCAGATGTCTGGTGAGGCTGTGGCTGTGGGCAGCCTGGGCAGCTGTCACTACCTGGCCGACCATTTGCAGACGCCCTTGCAACATGACGCTGACTCCCCACAGTAAGCCCTGCATCTACTTGCAGTAGCATGTTTGTGCCCTGCTCCTGGTGTCTCACACAGCTGTACCAGCAGAGCATGAATCCTCAAGTCAGTCACCAGTCAGCGCAGCAGCCTTGGCCCTTGCACGAAGTGCTCAACCATGATAGGACTGCTTGATGGACGTGGGATAGAGAAAAAAGAAAAGAAGAGAAAAGGCTGCCTTGTTGTTGGGCGTCACAACAGGTGCCTCTTTATCCAGAAGCAGCCCGGGTGGACATGGGTTGAGGGCGCCCACTTTCTTGCCTCGACTTGCTGCCCTTTGCTTGAGCTGCACTGCTGCTGTTATCATGCGTCTGGCTGAGGTGCTCACTCACTGAAGGAAAGCTGAAAGCTCAACATCAACTTGATCTTGGAAAAGATCTGCGCAGGCCCACCTGAAGAACGTCACAGAGTTGTCAACATCTGCGCCAGTGTTGAAGCTGAGTTTGTGTGTGCACCTTGTAGAGACTTGATGAGCTCTGAAGAAGGCAGAAGCTTTTTTCAGCAGCTGCTGCATGGCTTGCTGCACAACTTGCAACCCTTGCAGGGGCCGGGAGAGACTCAGCTTGCACAGTTCCCCTCTGCGGGAGGCCTGCAAAGATACACTGGCGGCAATCTGCCAGCTGCTAGAACCTACAGCCTTTCTGCAGCAGGTGCTGCAGTCTGTGACTGGTCTTGGGCTCCAGTCAGCATATTTGGATCCCAAGCAACTAGAGGTACTACACAACCATGTTCCAATCACTGATCCCTGTGCAAGGTGTTCTCCATGCCTCTTTGCTGACTTTACTGTGTAGAGTATATTGCTGTTGCAGCATGCGTATGTGCAGAACACATAGGGTTGCTGTATGCAGTGATGCTTCTGAGGTTGATGTATCATTGCAAGGCATGTACAGCTTAAAATACCAAGACATCGCAGTGCTTGTGAACTCATTGTGTATGCACAGCTTGTGCTGACCGCATTCCTTGTTGTCTTTCTGCATGACTCAAATCTTCTGTACATTCTTTTGTCCATACCTTCTGCTCTCTTCAGCACTCAAATAAACATCAACACCATGATATAAGGGACAGGTGTAGCACATTTTTGCGCCTGCAGCAAACAAGGACAGGCTTTATTTTTGCTCCAACTTCAACTCCTCACTGAATTGACCACTGCCACAGGCGGCCTTGTTTGCCATTTCCTCAGCAGCAGAGGTGCTGAGCAGATGCATAGAAGGGGGTGAGGGTGCCGATGGCCCTGCAGATGAGGGCAGCAGCAGCAAGTGTGGCTCAGAGCCTTCTGCAGCTGCTGATGCACCTGTCGGCCGCCTCCCCCAGTCTTGCTCACAGCAGAGAGCGGATTCAGCTGCTGGAACTGGTGCTCATGCAGACGCTGGCTCCAGCTCTGATGCATCATCTAGCATCCACTGGGACTCAGGCTCAGGTCTACCCAGCTCACCCCGCCCCAATATGCCTGAATTCCTGCATGTGCAGACACCATTTGTTTCAGCTTGTTAGCTCTTCTGCTTCTTGTTTGGCAAGGTTGCATGTGCATGTTGCAAGTGCTTATGTCCACTTTGCATCAGGTCCTTGCCTTTTGCAATGTGCTCAAGAGCAGTTTGTCGCATGCAGTTCTGATTAAGCTAAAGACATCGCTTCAGCTAAAGACGATCAACTACAATGTACATATAAACTTGTATGTTACAGCATACAAGTGTACGCTGTAACGCAAAGATTAACACGTTGGCTCTACGTCTTTGGTACAGACACATGAATGCATGCTGTGCAGTTGCAGAGATGAGAGATTGCTGACAGCAGACTGTCAGGGCATGTCTACAGTCTCTGCTGAAAGCAAAAAGTGTAGAGTGGTGCTCATCAGCAAGCAAACCGCCTCTGCAATGCACATGCCAGGGTATTACCTTGTGCACATTGGCCAATTGCACTGCATACCAGCATCCACACATGGCATGCAATAGCCTTGGCTGCTGCAGGATCTGATGAACTTTGTGCTGAGCAATGCTGGTAGCCGGCTGATGCAAGCTGAAGCCGACCCTAGGGCAAGCATGTCTGCCGCCCGAGCCATTGTGGAGGTTTGCAATGTTGCCCAGAGCCACAACATGCCTATGCCCTCCAATGTGCTGGATGGCTTGGTGCAGCTGATTCAGCAGACAACTGATCCTGATGTAAGGCATCCTGTTTGTCATTCTGCAGTGCCAAGAACAGAAATTGGTGTACATGCGCTCCAAGCAGCAGATGCCTTCATATGACCATCCTGTTTGTCATTGTTGTGCTGTCTGAACGAAAGGGTACTCATCATGATGGGAATGCATTTGATCTGACACAGCCTCTGCACATGCTGTTTGGTGTCTTTACATGAGCTGCGTGCATCGCAATTTACCCTTGCATTGCACTGCAATGAAAGACACGGCAAAAGCACTGGCACATAGCTGACCTGGTGATTGTGGCTCCAGCACTTGCGCCAACCTCAAACAGGCAGCATTCACCTTGAGTCTGAGCTGACCACAACAGTGCTGCGCAGGCAGAACAGGAGCTGGTTGTGGCGTTTGCAATGTGCTTGTCCTGCATTGCTATCCGGCCGCCAGCTGATCCAAACAGGAAGCACTATGTTGAGCGCCTTCTCCATCCTCTTCCAATCGCTTTGCAGCAGCTGGCATCACAACAGCACAGCCAGCTGACCTCACAGCAAACTGACAGTGCTAATGCAGCGGCAGTCCGAGGCTTGCAACATACCAGAACCCTCATGATGTTCATGCAGTCCTGGAGAGACGCTCAGTCACCAGAACAAGCACAGCAGAAGAGTCCAGCTGCAGAGGCATTTACCAGCTGCTGGGGTTTTATCCAGCAAGTATTAGCTTCTGGGAATGCATCCATTGCAACGCAGGAGAGCACAGCAGCATGTTGCACAGCAGCTGTTCGTATGCACCTTCCAGCATGCATGTCAGCAATGCCTGCTATCCTGCACGCTGCAGCCTGTAGGATTGCTAGCGGCCACCCCACAGCACACCTCTGGGTTCCCCCCTTGGCAGCAGCACTTGATCAAATTGAGGGTCAACAGCTCAGTCAGCTACTTGTGCCGCTACAAGAGTCTCTTAGCGTTGTAGATAGCTCAGCTGCTGCACAGAACTTGGTAGATAGGACCATTGCTGATGCCAATCCAGAGCTTTCCTTGGTACGACTTCTGCTCAATACAGGCTGTGGTCCAGAGCTGTTGGTCTGTCAGAAGTTCATGCACGGTGGTCCGAGCAGGTGAGTGCAGAATGCAGTGTAGCCAATATGCTCAAATTTGATTGCAGGGAATCATACACCTCACAAGCGCAATAGCAAGGAATGCTGTCAAGTTGCATGCTGCGACCGCTTCTTCCTCAACTCTCCCAATGCTGGAGCATGGCATCTACAGGGCAGCCGCCTGTATGAAATGCAACCATAAGGATCTGTCTTCTGCAAGCCTGTCTTGTGTGGCGTCTGTCGTAGGTGAGTCCAGCTCCCTTGCAGAACACAATTCTATGCACCGATGTTGACACTCCTGTCTTGTGCCACCATCCTATTTTGGTCTTCTTGCACAGCACTATCAGCACTGTATGCGCTGCAGATATTTGCAGTCTTCAGGGATCAGATGCAAGTTCCTTGGTAGTCAAAGCCGGGCCCTTTATTATGCAAGGGTTGTTGGCGACCCTGCTTGCAGTATCAGCTGTGTCAAGGGTACACAAAGTGTGCAGTATCTTCTTACAGTTGACAGGCATCCAGCATAATGGCAGGCAGACTGCAGCTGCTGCCATTGTAGACTGGTTGCGGTCCGCCATCCAACAACTACCACATGGTGAGTCATGCAAGCCCTACTTGGGGTGTGATGCTTACTGTAATGTTTACATCTGCAGCAATGCTTGCACTATATCCGCCAGCCAGCTCAAAAAAGCTGTACAAGCATGTGCCTACAACTTGTTCTCAACAGAGCTGTGTGATGCTGTAGGTGTTATTGATGCCAATGAGGAGACAAGCTTTCTAGCTGAATGTTGCATGTTACTGAGGGCAGTAGCAGAAGATCGTGATGAAGCAGCAGCAGCGGGAAACAGGCCTGATGCTTCTGTCATACACAACTTTGCAAGTAGCAGGAAGTTGAAGAAACACTTAAGGGGCTTTGCAGAGCGCCATCAGCTTGACATTGTATGATTGTCATGAGTTTCAGCACCACTGGTGACAGCTGATCTTTGTCTTGCATGAAGAGAAGTATACAAATACTGGTGCAGTAATGGCCAAGTCAGCAGCTGCCGCCAATTTGTGTGACCATCATATCAATGATGTCACCATCTTCCAATCCAGCCTGCAGAGCACACTGTCTTTATGTACCGGACTTGAGCACAATCTGCATATGCCAGTTGGTAAAAAGTCCATAGCATGTGCTAGAATCACTGGCAGATCACCCCCTCTGCTGTCATGTCTCCCGTGAGAATGTTTCCATCTGCTAGGAACTTGCAGTCCTTCAGTTCCAAGCTTTTCCTTGTAGCATATGCGCCGAAAACCTGCAGGCCAGAATGTGTGTTTTGCCAGATATCTTCCCTCAACAAATTACCCCCAAGTGACCAAAAGCAATGATTCGTCTGGTACCTTCTGCAAAGGTGTGTTCGGTCTGATTTTGAACTGTAATTCGCTGCCATCCTGAGTACAGCAGGAAGCGTGTCAGTTTGGTCTGCGTTGGTGGCGAGCTGCAGTGGTAGTGACTTGCAAGGTAAAAAGACTACCATCGTTACGGCCGCATGCAAGGTCGCATCAACACATCTAACGTCGACATTGCGCACCAAAATGCTGTCAAACCCCAAGTTGCATCACGACACCAACAACTGATCTAGGGCGTCTTACCTGAGCTTTCACGACGATCGTTAGCTGCTGTACGTCTGGTTTTTCTTCCTTGGTATTCTGCTGCGTCTGTTCATCATCTCCTGGAGATGCCATGGTGCCTTAGTGATTGACCGAATGTCGCGGTAAAAAGCCTCTTGATGCGGTGGTGCTGTGCATCGGTTTTCGACCGTGCTGTGCTACGATGTTGACCTGTAGGTTAAAGTTAGTTTTAGCTAACCTAAAACTTGTAGCTCGATTGTCTACACTGTGTTGTGCTGCATCAGTGTGTAGCGCTGGCGTGTCTCCGTGTTGATTATAGCGAACCCTTGCCAACAGCGAACATGTCGTAGGGCTTTCACGTCCGAGTGACCAGTGAGCCCGAAAGTCAGCAGCGTTGAACCGGAAAGAACTTCTTGAAACTGTACAGATACGCTTTGCCATGCACTAGAACTCAAAGACTGCTGTGGAGATGGGGCGGCATAGAAAAGCCATGAAATCGATGTTTCCAAGGGGGCAATGGAAACTTCTGAGGGGAGATCATGTAATTATTAGAGCAGGAAAGGACGCAGGGCAAACAGGCATCATCAGCAAGGTGCACAGAGACGACAAAAATCCGGGCGTGACTGTCAAAGGAATGAATCTGGTAATGCCGCACCTGAGTTTGTAGTGAACAAATCGTACCAGAAACATGAGTACGTATCTATATCAGTCACGACTATAGTGCACATGATTGTTTAGTTGCTGAGCTGCTTTCCTGCCTCTGCAGTATAAGAAGCACATCAAGCGAACCCAAGATAGGCCTGGAGGTATTGTTGACATTGAGGTGAGCTGCCATGCGTCAATTAGGACTCACACTGTACAGACACTTTGTATGTAGGATAATTATCCTCATGCAGTCAACACATTGTTACCTGCAGAAACCTATTGCATATAGCAACATTGCTCTGATTGACCCTGTCACAAAGGCAGCATGCCGATCAAGCTGGAGGTATCTGGAAGATGGTACCAAGGTCAGTTCAGGTTCCCTCAATCAGCAGCAACATGCACATCAGCGAGTTTATGGCTGCTATAGCATGCAAGCCACGTACAGCACTTCAGCTGTTTCAGCATATGCTTTTGCTTTACCTGCAGGTCCGCATCACATGTGGCAAGCTAGCATCAGGGTCAGCCATACCTCGGCCTGCACTCTTGGCCCGAGCCAGCCGAACAAGAAGTTATGTAGGTATGTCGTTGGCAAGTTCGCCCGCTGGGTGCAGTGCTGTGCAATACATGAAAGCTTCCCCGTCATTCTCCAGCATGTCAAACAGCTGTACCACTGCAGGCAAGAAGGATACTGCTGCATCAGTGGTACAAGCTGTAACATATGTTGATGGCTCTGTCCCATCTGGCATCAACAGGGTAGCAAAGATTCTGGCAGGGCGCACCGGGCTGTCAGTAAATGCAGCCAGCCAAGCTCAAAACAGAGGCTCAAGATCTTTGACCAGCCAGGCTGGGGTCAACAGTGTAGTGTCATGGCGTGGTTTTGCAGCTGTTGCAGCATGCAGATAACAGTTGCTCAGCATGCTACTGAGTTGCTTTGATGAAGCAAGTGGCTGCTGCAGCATTGCTCCCCTAAAAAAGAGCTTGTGGACGTGTTGGGGCCCAGGCAACCAAGCTGTTTGTCTGAGTCTGCTCAAGCAAGCACATCATTGTATGCCATTACAGTATAGAACCCACGTTTGGACAATTCATATCTAGTGGTACACTTACACCTGGTTTCACATACGCCTTGCTTTGCAAACGTACTCCTGCGCTGACCTCAACATGGACACTGATGGCCACAACTGCTACGTATACCTAAGCACTTGAGTAGTAGAAAGCATGCTAGTTGGAATTTGATTCTAACTGGGTGCATACAGTAGCAATTAGCTGTCGTCAGGCTATTATTAGATAGATTAATCTGTTTTGGGCAAGCTTGTATCATAACAACTCGAATTGAAAGCAGATGATTCTTTGTGCACAGTTGTCTGCCATGTATATAAGGGGCCCCAATATAAGTATATGGGTAAAACCTAGTATCTCTGGGACTCCTTGACACCTGGTCCTGGCAATTGCCCAACAACAAATGTACGTACAGTATACTGGCAGCCTAGCCTGTAGCATGTGACCCAATCACCTCATTGCTTCCGCCTGACCTCAATCGCAACAGGTAAGAGGTGACAGGTACGCCTGTGACTGACATTCATTCTGTAATGATTATGCCAAGTCAAGACCACAGCGAAATCTCAAGCAGTTCTACTGGAATTTTCTTTGCGCTAAGTATGTTTTTCCAGAGTGTGGCAAGCCTCTCAGCCATACAGCAAACTCATTTGGTATGTTCACTATCACGTCAGACGTAGGAGACTCTCCTACTTTGGGCATAGCTGCTTTGTGCTGGGGCTCATGGTCGGCATATCTTCATGCCAACAGCTACTGCAATCAATCAGCTTCCTCAGTTACACTGACAGCTGATCCACTACCCGACAACAACATACCCGACAACAGCATCCTGTTTTGCTGTACTGTCATGTTTTTCTCCCATGGCTCCAGGCATCTTACATTGTTGGCATTCTACCAATTGGAACTTCAAGCATGGGCAGACCCAAACTTCACTTGCGCTAAAACTATTGTATTTTCGCAGGTGGCTGCAGACATATTAGTAATGCCAAGCCAGCTTGAGGCTTTGTCATCAGTGGGCTGAATTACATCAATACAGTAACAGCACAGTGGAATACAACAAACACTGTGGCAAGTGTAGCGTGCCTGCTGTATTGTTTAGGGGAACACACAAGGACCCCAGAGGGACAGTCAAGCCCCAATCAGAGGAGCCTGTGACCAGAAGCTGGTTCAGCAGCAGATGTCACAGTTGCAATGCCTTCAGCAAGCAAGGTGATGTTGCTCAAAATATGTAAGGATCCACACCAGCTCTTCATCCGCGGGCTTGCGCATTTGCTCATTGCTCGTTTGCTCACCCCTGATCCCTCAATGACCACCCCTGTCCTTTCATGTATATGTACACATGTAGCAGCTGCTCAGGCACTACAGAGGGACTAGTTGTTGCTAGAACAAACAACTACTGTGTGTCAACAGATGCTAAATCAGTCAGGAGCAATGACGTAGCCCTGTTTCCAGCCTTTGCCTACATGAACTTCACAGTCCAGGTCAGCACCTAAGGCCATAATGGTCAGGATAAAGGTCCTTCAGCAGTGCCACATGTCTGGGAGCTTTCGAGGTACACGCCAAGCTAAGTCTCGGTCTGCTCAGTCAATGGCCTTTGCAAAGTCCAGCATACAAATATAGGAGGTTTTGTCTTTGGTTCCTAGCCATGATGCACAGGGATCTGCAACTGAATAAGGTGTCAGCACATCACTGCTGGGTCTAATTTGCATTGGGGTTTCATTAATTGTTGTTGTGGCCACTTTGATACCCTTCCCTGCAGCACCGTAGCATACATTGCAGGGTGTAGTGGTTGCAGTGCCAGTACTCTGTAATCTTGCAACAAGCAGAATATGGCTGTTTGGGGCTTGGTATTGCCACCTTACCCGCTTTTATGATCCTGTATTTGACCATCTCAGATAGGACACTGTGATGTCTATAGACCTTGTGACCTATGAATTCGGATGCCGGGAGATGGCTCTTGGTACTGCAACAGCAGCTTGCTGAGCAGTGGGCTGCGTCTAAGGGCAGGGGAGGGCATGCCAAGGGACTGCAGCAGCATCCAGTCTGGAGAGTGCACAGCCGGGGGAAAGGGTTGGTGTTGGGGCATACCTCAAGCTTCTCTATATGCAAGGCGTAGTCTTCCCTTTTCTTTTGGGTTGCTGAGAGCGGTAGTAAGGTGTGCAGGGTGGGACGGTGTCTGCAGAAGATTTTACTGATGTTGGGTGTATATTGGTCAAAATTAGGCCACTTTCCACGACTCAGCATCTTCTCCACGCAAGTGGTCAGTTGGTGGCTAGCGACGGTCGCCCTTAAGGCGGTAGCACGTCGCGCATGGCCTAATGGATAAGGCGTCTGCCTCCGGAGCAGAAGATTCCAGGTTCGAGTCCTGGTGTGCGAGATTTCCTTTTAACAAAAGATTTTTTTCAACTTTTTGTCCAAGAAAAAGTTCAGTTCATTTTGTTGCATCTGCCCCTTGTTTCTTTTTCAACTTGCTGGTTCTGCTGCAAGTCCGTGATGGTTGTGTCTGCAAGCCCAGAAACGCTTGACGTGAGATGCCTGTACATGCCGCCAGGCAAAACAGCCTGTGTGGTTCATCAGATTTATGCCAATTTGCATCAACGTGAGTCTTCCAGAACATGTGAGCTGTTTTCCTGTTGATTTCAAACAACAGAAAGCAGTACATACGTGATACCATCATTTCCCGGACGCTTCAACCCATGGCACTGTTGATCACGATCTGAAATAAGACTTAGCTTGGCTTGTGGCCCTGGACAAAATCTCAAGCTGGCTTGGTACGATGCCTGGAACCATGTGTATGGAAGAATGTCATTGTCAATTAGTTATCGCGCGGATCTGTAAGGCCATGATGCAGTGACATGCGGCGCGCAGGCGGAGAATCACATTACAATAGCCAGGTTGGACACAGTAAATGCCGTTTGGAACAAACATCACCCCGTTGCTTGCACCACCGCTGCACCACCGCTGCACCACTCCTGCATTCTGCGCAGCACCACCGCACGAATGCAGTCTCATTTTGTCCGATACAGGCTTAGATTCACGCTTCCAACCCTTCTTCCTTATTTGGTACATCAGTATCTTTGACAATGCTGACGCTCCCTGTCGCCTTAAGCGGCATAGCCCAGCACATTGGGCGACCGATGCATGGAAGCGGGTGCACAAATCTTTCCTTCATCAAGCCTGATCATCGTCAGTGATCGTAACAAAACATGACTACCTTTGCCTGCACAGGTCTTGGACCGTTCCTTCCAGAGGCATTCGAACGCAAAGGCTCATTGTCAGATCAGCAGCTGCCGTTGACCAGGTGAGTCGGCAACTTGGGCGTGTGAAAGAGCGTACAAGCTAGTTTCAAAGCCAATCCACCATGCGAAATTTGTTTGAAGCCAAAGGAGAATACGCCAACAGTGTGCGTTGTGACTAACTTGCAGAAGACATCCGATGCCAAGTTTGCAGACTACCAGCCACATGTAGCCTTCTTCTTTCCAGGACAAGGCGCTCAAGCTGTGGGCATGGCAAAAGTTTGTAGTCTACGCAAAAAAATGCATGAATTCATATGTATTGGCAATTGTGTAGCTTGTAAGCCTCTCCATACTTGTTCCAGGATGTTGTGAATGAAGTGGCTGCAGCAAAACAGTTGTTTCAGCAAGCTTCAGACATTCTGGGCTATGACCTGCTCAATGTCTGCACAGAAGGTAAGCAAGAGGACACTGTGCTGCTATAGCAGTGCGCTTGCCGTGCATCACCACTTGGCTGCAAGCAGGTCCAAAGGACAAGCTAGACTCCACAGCAGTCAGCCAGCCCGCTATCTATGTTGCCAGCCTTGCAGCTTTGGAGAAGCTGAAGCAAGATGAGGGTCAGGTATGTGCACAGGCTTGCACTATATTGCTGAGTCATGCTCAACATGTTGCCATGCAGTCTAGTGTTGCTGCTGTTGTATCTTCAAGCTGCTAGCTGTGCATATCAGGGATGGACTGCATGACTATGCAGGAGGCATTGGCTGCTGCAGATGTGACAGGGGGTCTGAGCTTGGGCGAGTACACTGCCCTCACATTTGCTGGAGCCATGAGGTATTGTTGTATGCTGCCTGACGCACTCTGACTCTGTGTGCACACAAATGAGATGACACATTCTGGTATACGCCATCTCACTACATAAGAGTCACAGTGGCTGTGTTTGTGCTGGATCCAAACAAATGCACAACTTGCAAAGCAGAGTTCCAGGCATGTAACCTGGGGGTGCTTAGCTGAGCAAACAACTGAATGCATGCAGCTTTGAGGATGGTCTGAGGTTGGTAAAGCTAAGAGGGGAGAGCATGCAGGCCGCCGCAGACCAGAAGCCCTCTGCAATGGTGTCTGTGATTGGCCTCAGCAGCGAAAAGGTGTTAGCCCTCCTGCACAGTCATGCAACTGTGTTGGCACAGCTCGATTTGCTTGGCACAATGCAGAAGAGCCACATGCAGGGTTGCAGTTTTAGCTGATATGGCAGCACAGCTGTGACAGCATATAGTTCAGATGTATGTTCTTGCTTAACAGCGCCATGCTTTCCAAAGTCATCCGCAATGACACAAGGTCACTCAATGTCTGGGGTTGATGTCAGGTAGCAGAGCTATGCGAAGCAGCCAATGCAAAGGTGGGGTACGACAGCGTGCGCATCGCCAACTACCTGTGCAACGGCAACTATGCCATCTCTGGGGGCACCGATGGCTGCCAGGCGGTCCAGGACTTGGCAAAGCCAAAGGGAGCACGAATGACAGTCAAGCTAGCTGTGGCTGGGGCCTTCCATACTTCCTACATGCAGCCTGCCCAGAAAGAGCTAGAGTATGCACCCATGACATGTTTGCCTTATATCTGCGTTCACCTCTTGACTTCCTTCATACTTCCAGCATGTTCACTGTGGGGAGAAGGCAGGGATAAATTCTCAAGGTGGTCACCAGGCTTTTGGACTCACCAAGTAATCTTGCGGGCCAGAGCAAATGATTCAAGCGTTAGGCTTGAACATGTTGATGAGGGGGCAAACCTACTTACATCGTCAACTAGAATATTGCTTTGCTACAGTGTTGCGCAGAGAAGTTGCACCCCGCATGTGGCCGATGACTGATGGGTTGTGCCATTTCTGAAACAGGGCTGCGTTGGCCAAGACCAACATTCGTGAGCCACGTATTCCTGTCATCTCCAATGTGGATGCTCAGCCTCACTCAGATCCTGATGTCATCAAGGATATCTTGGGTCGTCAGGTAAACTGTTGTCATGCCTTTGCTCCAGGACTTTGCCCAATCTGCTCTGATGTGTTGCAAGTTTGTGCTGATAGTTGTCCAATGCCACCGTCCTCACCCCAATGATGCTACAGTTGCAGCTATGTTCAGCACAATGGGTTATCAACCATAAGGACACTCACACTTTGCTGTGCATGCAGCTGACCTCGCCTGTGCAATGGGAGAAGAGCATGCATACTCTTCTAGGCAAAGGCCTTGAGCGAAGTTACGAAATTGGCCCCAACAAGGTCATCGCAGGCATCTTCAAGCGCATAGACAAGAAGCACAGCATCACAAATGTTAGCGTCTGAGTTTCTAGGCTTATGTGCTTTTGAAACGTTTTGTCAGTGCAGAATACCTGCCAGGTGATACCAATACCTGCCAGATAAGGATGATAACAGTCTAGTGAGATAGAGCGAGCTGAGTCATTGCTTGAGTTAGCAGGCTGAGAGAACAGACCAAGGAAACAACATAGTTTGTACCAGTAGTCAGCCTAACATGCAGAATCAGAAGCATTGAGTACCTTGATGAGCCATCACTATGGCAGTTAGTAATATTTGACCAACATTGAAATGTCTCAATGTATGTTGCTCGAAGCTCACAGAGCGCATATCACTGCAACAGTTTCAAGCTTACTTCTACAGTGTTTACCGTGCTAGTGAAGGAATACGCATGATATTTGGCTACAGCTAGTAAAAACCAAAATGCCACCATGTCTGACAGAAACTATGACTAGCAATCCCAAATCTTGGTAGCTGTCACGTGTTCAGGTGTCTGGACAGTTACCTATCATTTGATCCACCACAGTCACTGTGTTTTATGCTGCGGACGACACAGATGATCCTCAGCAAGTAGCATCTCTCCACATTAGTTGATCAGTCCACCCCCAGTCACCCCGACAATAGCTCCCACAATATAGCTGGAGTCTGCCTCTGTTGCCAGGAAAACAGCAACTGGGCCATACTCCTTTGGCTGCCCTGGCCGCCCAATTGGGGTGTCTTTGCCAAAGACTGCAACCTGAATGTGCATACACAGGGTGACCTGACAAACTCCTCTGCTGCCATGATTATGAAGATCTCTGGGACATTTATGCCACTGGTACATGCAAACAGTGAGGGTACAGACATGAAAGATGGCATCAGCAGCAATTACAGTCCTGTCAGCTGATGAGAGTGGGAACATTAGTAACTCTGCAGTACAGATGGAAGCTGCATACCTGCTCAGGGGGGTAGCTTTGCTGGATCAGAGGTGTCCAGACTGGGCCAGGTGCAATAGCATTCACTCTGATACCCCTGCTGATTAGGTGAGGCCCAAGCCCCTTTGTGAAAGTGGTCATGGCACCCTGCACATACATCAACCATATTAACCTTCTGTGCGTATGATGCAGCCAAGGCATGGTCAAGAAAGGAACCACAAGTCAGCAGTGATTGCAGCCAGAGCTTTTGAGATTAGAGCATGGTCAAGGCCGCTTTGTTGATGGCGCAGCAGCAGCCCTGCAGTCGGCCATGTGCAGAGAGCTTATGCCTGTGCTGAAGCTCGTGCATGCTTGATGCGTAAATGTGTGGACCCACATGGCAGCAGCCACTGACAGTTTGATAATCATCAACTCCAGACTTTGCCCCAGACTCTGCACCGACAAGTGTGACATGCAATGATGCAAGGTACCTTGGTGCAAGCATAGTCCAGCACTCCAAAAGATGGCTGGTAGCCCTGAATGGAGTTGATGTTGATGATGGCGCTGCCCTTAGGCATGTGGGCCACTGCTGCCTGGGCCACAGTGAAGTAGGCCAGGATGTTGCTGTGGAAAGTGAACTCCAGCCTTTCCCTGGTGATGTCCTCGAAATTCTCCACATCCTTGCCCTGGAAGCTTGCATTGTTCACAAGAACATCAAGCTGGCCAAACTTGTCGACCGTCTCCTTGACAATCTTCCTGCAGAGCATTGATTCATAAGGTTTGAACGTACGGAAGGGTCGGCCTGCAAGCGCTTGTTATCACAAAGCCCAACAGAGAGCGCAATTCATGGGCAGGAGTTGCACGTGCTGCAAGTTTAGTGTGCTCTGGTGCTTGAACAACCAGCTCTGCCATTTGTGACTGATCTGATGGTGATTGCATGGATGCAACAGTCCTGACATTGATGGCATTGGTGATTCTATTGCATGCATTGCAGCCCATCCAGCCATACTTGCATTGATCTTCACTTCTAAGGTCGCCTGGGAGCAACAGGGCCTTCACACCAGCCTCCTCAACCACCTTTTTGGTTTCCTCGGCATCCTGGTGCTCATCAAGGTAGGAAATGGCCACGTTTGCGCCCTCACGAGCAAAGTGTAGAACAATAGCTTTTCCAATGCCGGAGTCGCCCCCAGTCACAAGTGCAGTCTTGCAGGGACAAGGAAGACAGCATCAGGGTGGCAACAGGTTACTGAGCCTCAAAGCGTGGATTGGCGATGAAGCAGGGCAAGCACAGTTGTACATTGAAAATTGTACAGTATCCTATGACAGCCTCCGTGAACAGGAAAGCACAGCAGCAGGGGCAGCAGCAGCAGCAGCAGCAGCATGTATCGCATTGAAAAATTATATCTGCAAATTGGGCACATCATGAGCATGCATTCAGGTATTGAATGTGCATGCACATGTGGTGGCTGTGGCAACTCTTACCTTGCCCTTCAATTTGCCAGTGCCTTTGTATGAGTCATAACCATAGTCAGGCTTGGGGTCCATGCGTTGCTCCTGCAAAGCCAGGACTACTCACAGCATGCAGGCAGCATGCAGATGTTTGTCAGCCTCAAAAGAAGTAGGGGGATACCGTGCCAATAAACTCCTGTGCTTGCTTAGGGAACTCTGGTACTTTGTCACTGCCTACAACCTTGCCAGAAGCCATATTGGTACTTCCAATGGATCCTGCAGGCATACAGTGGTTGTCCCAGTCAACACAGACGGGTCACCCTCTGGTTGAGTACCCTCTTTGAAGGTCCACGCAAAATTCAACACTGCCTGATGGAGGCGTGCAGTGTTTCGGGGTGCCTGCACGAGCAAGGCAAAGCAGTACCTCACGAAAGTGCAGAGCCGGAATGGACCTGATAAATCAATATGTTGTATGGTATCGATTAGCTCTTGTCGGCTGCTACCGTCGAAGAACTGAGAGCGCATACATATGCATGCATGTCATTAGTCATAATGCCTGCCAAGCAGTGGTCAACAGCAATAGGCCAGGCAGTGGGGTTTTCCCACATTGCTTTGAAGGAGACGATGCAATGCATATGTCAACCGTGCACAGGGCTTGCGATGTGTCTATACCAACAACAGTATACGAAGGCTGCTGTAATGCAGCTTGCGCATGCAGACTAGGGATGTGCTCCTGACTGTTGACGGTCTTACGGCTTACGCCGTAATACGACGGTTTACGGCGAAAATTGCGGTTTTGGTTGCGGTAAACAGTAAAATTGGCACTTTACGCTACGGTACGGTTACAGCGCCAAAGATTGGCATAAAAGCGTAATGTACCGTCAGATGCTGTCAGCTATTATAACCTAAAATGAGCTAAACACCTTCAGATGAAGCCAGAGTGGTGTCAAATTAAGCCTCTTGGTTCCTTGGTTCAGGACAGACTGCACAGGCACCTAACATTTACATGGCTGGGTCCCAACAGCACATTCAATGCCCAAATGTACCAATCTTCACACGTAATATAGTTCAACGTATCACTACAACATGCAAAGCAGCAGCAACAAGTTGCAAATTGTTGCTACTGCCAGATATGAGTGTAAAGTGGTCGTGAACCCAACTACGGGCTTGCCCTGGGTTCTTATACGCTTCGCTGAATGCAGGTGCTAAGCTAGGCAGGCCTTGAGCAGTGATCTTGAGCTTTTTCTGCTTAGGATCAAAGCCAGTGCGTGCAGACATGTGGCCTTTTCGCTTGCCAAATAACCGATATTGACTTTCTGGCACCAGTCCGACCCCTCTTCGAAGGCGTCTCGCCGAGCTGAGTCGTTTGCCGCTTTCAAAGTTCAAAACGGACATACTTGCAGCTGACCGTAAGGCCGTAAGCCTCGAAATGACGGTAGATTACCGTAAAACCATCAGCTACGGCGTATTTACGGCGGTCGAAGGCCGGTAAATAGTAAGATGCACATCCCTAATGCAGACACACAGTGGCAGGCAGCTTCAAGGTACCAGACCGGGACATTGTGAACTGGAAGGTGGACATGCAATACTGAAGGGGGGACAGGCTCAATGACCAGTGGCAATACAGCTTGACTCAAGACTGCATGAACATTTTGAAGCAAGATAACATGCTTCGGTCTGTGCCCTGACAAAGCACTGATGTCAATGAACTTGTCTGCTATCGTATCCACATACTGCTCACCTTGTTGCGCCGCACAGTGCCTGAACACAACGGATGAGACCCAACGGGAAATTGTCAAATCAAATGAAACCCCTCCAGTGGAAGTCAAGAGATTTCCCCAGTGCAAGTCAAGGCTAGCCATACACAAGTCTGATGTTGCAACTGCATGGTGTGCTTGCTAACGACCATCAAAGAAGTCGATAGGTGGCTGCAGTCATGTACGCATGAGGCTATTGGCCATGGTACTGTCAAGTCTGAAGGACTGGTGATGTCACAGCTAGGAAGCACTTCCATTTGTCTCCCTTGCCAATGTATCGATTTGACTAGGGCTGCATGCCTGTTCATGCCTGCAGTACTGTAGGCTCATGTATGTCCCGCTGAAAAAGAGGGTCATTGTGAGGATGCCCCAGGTTCACCAGCAGCTGTGCTAACCACCTGCAACGAGCACTACACTCAATCATTGCATTGCATACCCATTCAGTACACCCATTCAGTACATGCCACACAACTGACTGCACTAGTCTGCACAACATTGATTGCACAAATGATGGCACACATGTTGTTGCACCACTCTGCACATTGCAGAGTTGCATGACAACCATCTGATGACGTCAGCAGCTGCTTGGCTTACATCCTGGTCTGGGTGTCTTCTTTGAGGCATGCTGTGAAGGGCAGACTGAGCAGCTGTCCTGGAAGGCACTGCCTCAAAGCCTCCCTTGCTCGGCTGTTGTCAGACAGGCGCAGATAGCACCGTATGATATGTTTGAGCAGCCTTACGCTTGGTGCTTCCGAAAGACTCTGGACCATGCTGTTGAGTACAGCACTCACAGCAAAGAACCTCTCTGCGGTGGCACAGATGTAGTTCAGACCAACCTGCGCAAATAGAGCATAGATCAGTGCAAAACACATAACATTGCTAGTCCCAGACACAAGCAATGTCAATTGCTGTGCTCATGACTGGAGCAACCCTCACATTGTCAAGCAGTATCTTTTGTACAATGAAGGTTGCAACAGTCTTAGACAGCTCGCTGCCCATCTCCATGGTGCGCAAGCATAAGGGAATGATTTCAGTTGACAACAGGAAGTTTATCACTTCAGTATCATCAACCTGCAGCAAGCCAGTGAAGTCAGTCATCTGAGCCCATAAAGACACACATAAAGAGACAAGCATCTGCCCACAACAAGCGTAAGCAACGGTGTAAGCAGTCACCTTGACCAATGCCCCAATCACCCCAAGGCTGGTCAGCCGCAGGTACTCAAAAGGGCGTGTTTTGCTGGAGGTGTTCAGAAAGGGGTACAGGAACAATGGCACGTGAGCTGCAGTCAATGACAGTCTCCAGGCCGCTTATGCACATTCACATTAGTGTGACATGCAGCCTAGCAAATATACCTTGCAAGAACAAGCTTCTGGTCTCAAGGTGGGATGCAACGCATTGCAGCAGCGCCAAAGCATTGCAGACACGGTTTGATGCGTGCGCTGTGAGCGAAGGTGGTGATAGTAGAGGGTATATGGACACAATCTCTTGAAGCAGCGCAGATATTGTGCCAAAGCTATGCCACAGGTAAGGCGCTAGTTCTGGGAAGGACTCCCGCTTTTTACTCAATTCAAGCAAGGCGTTCTCTCTAGATGCCGGATTTGTTAAGTCTAGCACGAGTTGCTCCATCTTCTAGTCGCAACGGCAGATATCGAAGTGATCATTTCTGGGACATTGTCAACAGCACATTGGCGCTCGCTGCGCTCTATCGAATCGACAGGCTTCGCAGGAGGCAAAACAATGATTTGCGGGTTAACTGTGCTCGGCGGTCTGCAGGCGTCAAGAAATCGTTTGCGCGATGTTGCAGTTGCCATCGCGTACTAATTCCCACCCTCGCATTATTGAGTATCACCGCCTTTGCCCCTTGCTTCATTATGCAGTGCTGGCTTTCTATCTGCGGCTCTTTGTCTCTCTCCTGACCGCAAAAGGCAAGTGCCTGCCATTGATGACAGTGTAATGACCTGATGGTTGACGCATGCACACATCTTCAGCTGCCGGCACCAAAGATCACTGATTTTGTTGTTGTTTGATCAACAACACACAGGTCACTCCCTCGTGTGCTCCTATCAGGATTAGTTGCTTGTTTCGGAAAAGCGAATTTGTTCTGACCTCAAGCAAGTTTAGGAGCCAAGCAGCCGGTGTGCATAGCCACATACAGCAACTTTGTATAACAAACAGGCAGTGTATTTTCAGACACAATTGCCTGCTTAGATGTAAAACACGTACAGTCCTTGACACAAGCACCCCAGCATCTGAGGCTCAGCAAGTAAACGACTTGGCTGAGAAGCAGAAATGTTAGCAGTGCCAACAACAGCATGAGAGGTCTGGAACACTGAATGCTGTTCACAGGCACACAGCAGGGCATGCTGTCTGTGCTATTTGCTGAACACCCCCATGTAACTCTCAGAACATCTGTTCCAGGGTGCCCAGTTGACATCATAGATGGCTTGATTGCTCATGCAAGCACAAGATGGCCAGATCCTACAGGCTGTAACGCAAGCATTGCGACAGGACCCGAGATATGGGCAAATACTTGAACAGGCAAAGGTACAGCTTTTCAGTTTATAACAGGATGTGACATCCAGCTGCAGTTTGTAACACGCGCATGTCCTGCAGGCACATGCCATAGATTCAGAAGACTCCGTTTCACAGCTTGAAACGAGCATCGTTCAGCATCTGGTAAGTACATCTGCAAGCAAAGTGACGTTGCTGATTCAAGATGTACAGGTGAGTACAACTAGGCTATCTTTGTGCAGGTAGCCTCGGGTGCTGCAACTTACATCTGCAACACAGCATATGCTGCTACAGAACAGCTGCAGCAATCATACCAAGCTGTCCCATGCATAGACAAGGCATCTGTTGAGAAGCCAGATGCGGGCGAACAGCTGCATCTTGAAGGGCTGCCTGCACAGTCACTGCATCAGGCCAAGCAGGCATGGCAGAAGCTGCTTGTGGAGCGTCTGTACTATCTGCAGTAAGCTTTCGTATGCACGCGTTACTATCATGCTCCTATTAAAGAATTGCACATGGCAATCATCCATGACATAGTGTACTGCATCTGCAGGGCCAAAGTTGACTTGCCACTGGTCAGTCCTGGGCAGTTAAGGACCCCTGTGCAGCAAGACACTTCGTGTAAAACCTCAGAGCAAGCATCAGCACGCATTGCTGACAGAGAGCAGCCTTATCTTGCAAATATCCCACTCTTGCAAGACAGCTATCTGTTTGGTGTAGCTGATTGGTACAGCTTGGTCACAACCCTGCTGAACAGCCACTGGGACACCATCTGCAGTGCATACGGCCCAGCAACACAGACAGCTGATGCCATCAACACAGCTCCTCTTGCTTCAGAGCAGGAGCTGGGCTCTGCATGGATGTCATGGGCATGGCTTCAAGCCTTTTTCCAAGGCCTGAATGCAGAGCACCGACAGGTGCTGGGACATTGCCTACATACAATCGCCGGCAGTATCTACATTGCAAGATCTCTTCTGTCCTGCTTCTGCTTCAAGCCAGCCCTGTTCTGCCTGCTTCAAGCCAGCCCTCTTCTGCCTGAAAAGCCTACCATCCCTCAAACAGCCAATGACACAAGCATTTCACAAGACAATGCTGCACATGAACAGCTGCAACCTAATGCCATGTGACTGGTAGATCAGTTGCAGCACAAAGCTGTCAGGACATGTCGGGCTTGTAACATTGTTTGTGCGAATTACAGCTCAGCACAAAGCTGTCCTCATAAAACACAATTTGCCAAAATGCTGTGTGACACAGGTTGGGTTGGATGATGTGCTGCATACTTGGTTCCAGCAGAGCAGCATACACACAGGTGCGGCTTGCTTGGAGGCAGGTGTCATACCCCGGTGCCGATCAGCCCTGCAGACAGGAGCACCACCTGCCCTGCGGCCTGGCCTGTGGGCAGCAGCCCTGGCATTGAACCTGCCTCAAGCCTCCATCGAAGCTCGCTTTCAGGGCCTTTGTAGCCAAGTCGAGGACTGCAACCTCCTAACTGACCTACTGGTGAGTGGTCTTTCGTTCTGGTGTGACTTGCTGCACTTCTTTGAGGTCTGTGTTCTCAGACCTGTGCATGCACAGATCTATGACATGTTGCATTGCTTACACGCTATTGTATGCTCGAAGATGCTGCATGAATGTGATGCAGTCCTATGCTTCACGCACATTGTGCAACAAAGGCATCACAGCACAGTACAGCTTTACCAGCAGCAGCAAGCAAGCAGACCAGCAGTGCATCACATTGTATCGCCGCACAACAGCTCCTTGGTTGCAGATTGAGCAGGACTTGGAATCAGTGGCCAACAGTGAGCACTTCTTCTTGTTTGAGGAAAGCTTGAGGGCAGTGCTACTGGCTGTCAGCAGAGACTCCAAGCTGGGTGCTTCATGCTGCCACAAGCCCTTCCCCACATTGCTTGGCAGGACTGCAGCCGGGGACACAAGAGGCTACTACCCGCCCAGCGGCTTGTTGCCATGTAGGTAATACCAGTACCCTTTCTGACAACCTCTTGCTGACACCTGAGGCCAACATATGGTTCATGGCATACCCTTGTCATAGGCTGGTCTTATAGATGCTATGACATCAGCAACTGCATGTATGCACCAGATGACAAAGTAGACTGGTTCGAGGCAAGGTGAGCAGCTATGCACGAAGACAATTATTGGGCATGCAATTGCAAGGTATTGTCCATACCTGTATAGAAAGCTTGGCTGTGTGCATGCAAATGCACTGGCCACATATTTGGTTGTGGTTGCAGGGGTCTGGTAGAGTATGCTGCTCCTCTGTGCTACCTGTTCGCAGACCAGGCCAGCTGTGCTGTCTTGTTCTGCAGCATGTATGCCCGCTTCTGGTGCAGACTACACACCATAGATAACACTGCCGGCAAGCATGCCACCTTGGTCAGCTTATGTGTGCTGTTTGTGCACCTGCTGGAGGTATGCCGTCACATGGACCAAGGCTGGGAATACAGCTGGCGCATATGCCTGCTATGCATATCAAGTCTACTATCATGCTGTTGCTAAGCTAATCAGCCACTGCAACCCTGCATAGGATTTGATGTACATCAGGATTGCTGCCTTCAACAGTCAACACTGACATTGATGCCTTCCAGCTCAGAATGATTGCATGGGTCCTGGATGCGGAAGTCAGGCAGTAGCTGCTGTTTGATGCGTGACTCTGATAGCTGAATACACTGGCTTTGATTATCTAATGTCAAGCCTGGAGTTCCAAGTGAACATGTTGGC
>JAYKYS010000646.1:0-29358 GCA_036924285.1 Asterella californica
AACCTGTGTCTGTGGTCTGCGTGGTTAGTCTGCTTGCATTCAGCACAATTACGTTGTGCTAGGCCTAGGTTTCTCTTGTCCTGCAGAAGCAGCCAATATAGACAGCAACAGAGCCTGGGTCCAATTGCACGGGTGAAACAGTGGCGAGCAGTGCAACTGGACGTCAGTGTGACCATGGATAGGATGCTGTGTAACATGCACACATATGTCATGCAAGCTCGTCATGTGCATGCTCATCATGCAACAGAGATAAAGCAGGGTCCAGTACTACTGAATAGATTGCATAAATACGCATATATATATGCACGCATGAGACATGATGGCAGCAGAGACAACGGGAGCAAAGAGGCTGGGCATCGAACATCTGGTTCTGTCCAGTGCAGCCTGCACCTCGTGCCAAAATCCAAAGTCTGACCGTATTTTGCTGCTGCTCATGCGACTCAGCTGATGCTGCAGGCAGGCCCACAGCCGAGGCAAAGTTGATCAGGCTCTACAGTAGAAGTCAATGATTATTCTCTTCCTGGGGGCACTATACGGCTTTCCATTCTCAAGACGCTTCATACAAGATTTTTTCCCGTCTTATGTGATACTATGCTATCACTAACCTCAAGGTATGTTTGTGGGCTTGATGACAATTAATGACAGCATCCGCAAACTCAGGCAGCCTGTTGTTTGCTTGACCAGGGTTTACTATTAACTACAGGTGACCAGACCATTGCTGGTATTTGGTGATGACACCCTCCTGCTGGTTTGCTAAACGATGGTTGTGTGCAGGTATATATGTCGATAGCTCAGTGCCACTGGTTGATGTCATACGGTAAGCAACCAATTTTCACCAATTTCCACCTTTGTCCAATGTGTCAAATTCCAACAAATGTGGCTGGCTTAGCATCAGGTCCAGTTGTATGGTAGGCTGAAACCCCTTTTAAGGCGCTATTATATAAGCAATTTGAAGTTCTGACTCAATCTACAGCTACAGTCTACAGCTAATGGCGAATTCAAATACACTATACTTGAACTCAGGTTTGCTTTGCCACACTTGTTATCCATATTGCCTCAAGAGCATTTGTGACAGGGCATAACACAAGAACGAACACACACACACAGTTTGACTATCAGAGCCCAACAGCACACAGTGTTGCTGCAGGTACAGCGTGCAGGTCAGCTCTTGCTATGCTGCAGGATCCAGGAGCAAGCAGCACCTGGCGGTGTTGCACATGACCATGTTTCCAGTACAATCAGCTCATATAGTCACATGCTGCCGCAGAACCTGTCTGGCAAGGTCATCTGCTCCAGCCCCTCTGTAAATTAATGACAGGTTGTAAGCAGCCTCGCGCTTCAGGGTGGCATTATGCGTCAGCACCCCACTTTCCTCGCCTGTTGCAACCTCACCAACCAGATACAGCTTGATGTTCAGGCACCTGTGATAATACTGCACAGCTATATGTACCAGTCCTAGATGATGTGCTGCTCTGCCCAGATTGTAGTTAGACTCTAGCGCCTCTTCTCTATATTGAGCGTACTCCTGCAAAGGCAAGTCATGACACAAAGTGAAAACGCCTGTGCTGATGTCCTAAAAAGCTCAACGAGATCAAAAGCCATGTGTGGAAGAAAGAGTAGAACCTCAATTGATTTTGTTTCCAGTGTAAATGCAAACTGTGAAGCTACCAATTCCGGCTACATGCACAGCACTGGTGCTGCATCTATCACCCCAAAGCTAGTCTATGCATGTTGTGGGCACGCCAAAGGAGAAGCCAAAACCCCGAAAGGAGGTTGTACAGGGCAGGGGCCAACATAGTAAGATCTGCTGTGAAGTAGTCATGTATTTTAGGAACATAGCAGCAATTATGATAGAAGCATGATCTGTTTCAGTTGTTGGTCCTGGATGTGACAGCAGTGGAAAACCAACAGCAATAAGCTCACCTGAAGGAAAGCAAAGGCTTGCAGGACTGTCTTGTTCCTATCTTCCACCTTGCGTGTCATTGCCTGCTGGATGTAAGCCAGAGCAATGCACAGCAGGGTCAGCGGCTCATGAGGGTTCAGCCTGTATGCATGGAAGAACTCGCCAAGAGCCTGACTCTGACTTGTCTGCAGTGTAATCAAAAACAAATGGTCAACCCAATATCACGAGCCTGACAAAGGGAAGTCCGGTAAACCATGAGCTTTTCCCAGTTTACGCGTAGCAAGTATACTCCTTTGATTTCTGTTGACGCTAATTCACATCTATTTTCTTACAAGGCTTGTTTCTCTATCATGAGGCATAGTCAGCACATTTGCTACTCAGGCTCCGACACTGTAGCTGGCAGCACTTACCATTATGTAAAAGGCAAATACAGCATGCAGGGAGCAAATTAATGCTGACGACCAGGTGGTCATGGGGGATACAATTACCTGAGAAAGACAATGGCCAGCAAGCAGCATCAGTGGCAGGCTTGAGGGGTGTTTGGCTCTCAGGGGGAGCAGGAATTTGGCGCTGTGCCTGGTACCCCCAATCCCAGCCAACACTCTGCACACACGCTTGCCACAAGTCAGAGCACAGCAATCAGCGCTGTGCAGAGGTCACAGACCATGCAACACCTAATGTGTTGCAGTTGCACACATAGAATGACATGTACTGAAAGAGACGAGACAGCTGACATCAAATGCGCAATCAAATGACATCTGCAGACATGTTTCTGATGGAGAGCTGCCCAAAGTGACATTGTGATTCTTTGTGCCTGTATGCAAACCACAAACATATATATAATCTGGGCACTTTGACTGCATCGCACCCCAGCATGCAGCTGATTTGATGCATGGATGGTGCAACATTTGATCAGCTGGAGAAGAGCATGCCAGATGGTGACGGTACAGCAGACCTGCAGTAGGTGTTCCACACCCTGCTGCTGCCAGGCCACCGGTAGCAGACTGGCTTCAGTGCCTCATATGCCGCCCCAAAGTCTTGTCCAGCAATGTGTACCTCAGCCAGCAACATTTGCAGCACGTCACGCCGGCTCTTCTCCACCCACCGCCTGCAAGGGCCAGCCCAAGTCTGTGAAGCTAAAATTGCTTGTGCGGAATGTTGGGTGCACAGTGGAGTGGTATTCTGAGTATACCTTTGGTGTTGCAATGGACGGAAGCTTCAGTCTTTGCCAAAGGCCATGTTAGGCCTCTGGTAAAGAGTCACGTGACACAAGACAGTGATGCAGGTAATCTCACACATGCACCTTTGTCAGGTCTTGTCCAGACTCATCCTTACCTATACTGATGCACCTTGTCCTGATATGAACTCACCACCAAAAGGTACCAGATTGAGAGATCTTGAACCTTTACCAGAAACCCTAATCTGATTCTGGACAAGACATACAGTCTGTGTAAGCTAGGAAACCCTTGTACCTTTGCTTATACAGGCAACGAGTTGGTGCTTGCCCAAAGAGTAGGTTGAGCCGCGTTCTTGACATGCCCAATAACTATGATGAGACCATGTGGTGTCTGCAATCAATAGGCAGAGGATCAATATGCTATGGTCCTGTAGCACGCTGATGTGGAAACCCAGCAGTGTGACTGTGATGTGATCCGTAGTGCAAGTAGACATGTTGGGATGAAGCCACTTGGTGTTCCCGCCTGGGGTTGCAATGACAACAAAATCACTCATCTGCTGGGGCTGATGCATGGTTTTGTATGATAAGATCTCAGAAGACGCAGGCCTCTGCTGCTGTGGAAGTTAATAGTGTGCTTGTTCAGCAGTGTGTTGTGATCAGATCCATAGTTCCCAGCCTCTTTAAAGCTAACACACAGCCTACTGCTCAGCTAGCACATAACTACACTGCTAGTGCAGCAGAGGCATGGTTGTCCGGACTCTTGGTCTTTGTTGAAAGGACAGGTTGCATCAGCCCTAACAGATGTCTACAACCGGTGTCCTCAAAGCAAACGCCAAAATATGTGTGCGCACGCCGCAAGCCAAACCAATCAAGTGCAGCCAAACATGCCTGCCTGCGTCTGTAGCATGCAGGAAGCTGCACAGTACCTATGACTGCACAACGTCAACTGGCACTATGCTATGCAAGACTTCTACATTCCCAGAGCAAGTTGTCCCTGCAAGAGGCAGTGCCTTGGTCAGCACCTGGACAGCACCTTGGACATGAACTCTGTCAATCCTGAAAGCTTGCTTTGTATGCGAGGTTGCAGCATCAACACCAGCTACTCCTTTGCATGGTAGATAAAGGCACCAACATAACTTTGCCTGGTAACAATAAGTGCAGAAAGCGTCAACAGACCAAGACTCTGACTTTGCAAACAGGCGGATGCAGCACTCCATGAGGGTTTTGGCTTCTGCCAATCTGCCCAGCTGCAGCAGCAGCCGGCCTGCCTGCACCAGCATGCTGAACTCTGTGTCCTGCTTGAACAGGCCACCACCAGCACCACCACCACCTCCAGCGTCTTTTGCCAGGGTGCCATCTGCAGAGGCAGCAGCGGGCTGGCCTGCATGGGACGTGCTTGCACTAGCTGCAAGCACTGCTTCTGCCGCTTCATCTGCCTCCCGCACATGAGCTTGTCGGCGGTCGCGAGTGGTGTACCCCTGCACCATCAATTCAGGATCACACTGCATTTTGTTTGGAGGCAAGAGATTTTCAGGGTTGCTGTCCCTCTGCAGCAAGGGAATTGAACAAGTGGGGCATGTATTGTGTGTCACTGCCTGGCCAAGCGCATGTTTTGGTTCTGGTTGTTGTACTGTACTGTATGGACATGTGCTTGTGGGGATCATGCCCTGTCTAGTGTCGCAGAAGGGGTTAGCTGCTGCAAAAGGTATGAGAAGACTTACCCAAGGCAAATCAGTGTGCAATCACCTTACTACAGGTCCTCACTCTGCATTGGGCAAGGCTACGCCATTTCAAATCAGCTTTCAGAGCGGCTATGCCTCAGTACGTTACTGGCTGTTGTGTGGCAGAGCAGCTAAGCCCCTGTGCATTGTTCACTGTTTTGTGGCAGAGTATATGCTGGTCCAGATAAAAGAGCAGCAGGATGAGAGCAAGTCACCTCCCCAGGTGCACTGCCTAGTCTGCCAATTCAAACAGGATTGCGCTTTGAATGGATGGCAGCTGTGTCCAAGCATGACGCCCAGATAAATACATCAAGCTAAATATGACTTGAAGCAGTATGCTCACTACTGGAGTTGCTGTCAGACCAGACTGCCAGCAAGTGAACATACGCTGGACTGCAACAACTGCAGACTAAGGTGGTAAACCTCTTTAGTACAATGACAGAAGGGTGCTGGCTTTCGTCCAGGCAGAGGGCTAGAATTTGAAGGAGATAAGACTAGCATCCACAAAGTTGGGTTCTGTGACAATCTTGCAATGTTGGAGTCTTGAGATACTGTAGTTTCACTTGGAAGCACACTGGTCCTGAACTTACCTACCCGTAGCAACAACTGTCTCATACCTTTGTGGCAAAACCTGTTTGCCCTGGCAAAGAAGTACAAGACGCATGTTGCTTTTACCTTGAAGACAGTGCTAGCCTCTGCCAAGTCCTTCTTGCTGCTGATCCCACGCTGCCGGCGGCGCAGTGCCTTGGCTATGGATGGGTCCAGGCCCCCCCCAGCAGGGTCTGCAGGACCCTCCCCTTGCTGCTCAACCTGCCGGATGCTGTCCCCAATCACAGGTAGCATCACCTCCAGAAAGTCGTCCTGTACCCAACCACACTTTACAAAGCTGGTGTGGTGAAATAAGCTATATGCTACTCTTGCCTCCCTTCCCACCATCCCTCCCCCCTTGCCACCCCGGCAGAACCCCCCTTACATTTACAACAGCCCTACAATGATTGTCTTAGCATAAATGTTTTGATCCTAGTGGTGTCTTGGTCTGCAACACAATGTTGCAGGCGTCTACTTCACTGCTGTTCTCAGACATCTGTCCATCATGTGTTCTGACCACCAAAGGTATCTGCGATGGTCAGAACATGTGATAAACAGCTTTGTGCAACTTGTACAAGAACATGCAATGAACAGCTTCAAGCAGCCAGTGCAAGAATGTCCTTCAGCCAAACTTTCAACTGCTTGAAAGCATGTTCTGGGATCAGCAACCAAGTTTCAATATTGAATGACCACAGAATGTATACGGAGTCCTTTAAGTACAACTCCAGTGCAAGACTGCATAGCAGGCAACCTGACTTGCAGATATGAGCACACCTGCTTGCCAAGGCGCAGCATAAGGCCGGCTCTGTGGAAGAGCGCCTGAGCATCTTGGCCATCTGTATCATGGGACACGTCGCGGTTCTCAGTGCCACTCAGTTGGTTGACAAGGCTCATGACCTGTAAAGTGCAAGCACATTTTGGAGTGCTGGTCTTTTTTAGTACCACCCAATTGGATGATAAGGCTCATGATCCAAGTGGCAGGCATGCTTTGGGGCTAATGCCCTCAACCCAATAAAGTCGCACCAGGCAGGCTTCCTTGCAACATCACAGCCAATGGATTTGATGCGCTGGAGGCTGAGCCAACCAGAGGCCTTGTTCATGGATCAGCAACAGACTGAAGATGCTCCAAATACGCCACAACAAAGCGCCGGTTGCAGCAACTGCCTTCAAGTAGACCATAGCTGATGCATCAGCAGTGGCTGTGCAGAGTTGTGCCCGCTGTTTGTAAGCTCTCTGGTCACAATGCAGAGGGGAAGTAGAGCTGTACATTGCAGGTACTAACACATTGGAACGCTGCAGGGACAAGTAGGAGTTCATTGATCTGGGTGTTGTCCTGCACCAGCGCACCTGCTCAGCAGCCACAGTATTGCCGGCATCAAGGTGCAGATGGGTCAATGCCACAGCAGCATCGTGCTGTATGGCAGCAGGGAAGCTGTGGTCTTGCATTATGGCCTCATACATGGCTACCATGTCCTCTTGACTACCAAGGGCTTCATGACACTCTGCAATCTTGGCCCACAGCTCCTTGTCGTTGTAGTCTGGCAGCTCTTGGACTCGCTTGTAGAATTGAAGAGCCTGCACAGCACACTTGAGATGCATTGAGCCATGCAAGATACTGGAAAAGTTACCCCTGGTCACAACAGCGGCAGTGCAATGAGCCATGCAAGGCAACAGAACCTGCACAGCTGGTTGCAGTGGCTGCATTTGTGGTGCACAGAGCTGTGCACGGCAACGCATGCTGTGTTAGGTCCTTCATGTTCAAGGACCGAGCTGAGGGATGTGATTGCCTCTACATTACCTTAGACTACAAGCAGACAGCTCAGAAACATTGTGCAAGATGGGGTGAGTGCAGCATGTGAAGGCTTGCTGTACTGCCTGAGCTGTGTTGTAAGCTTCAGACTTGAGTGAAAAGAAGGACATTCTAGTCCTGGGTGAGGAGGGAGGGTGACATGATGTTGGCCCAGGTGACAAGGCACGCACCTCTTCAATGTGCTGTAGCTGCCAGAGCTCATCTGCTACAGTCAGCCAGAGGTCAGCATTGTCTGCAAGGGGCAGCTCCAGCAGGTGGTCAAAGTACTGCTGTGCCTCATGCATGCCGTGCTGGGAGTCAGCGTCTGACTCCAGATGTGCGCAGCAGATTCCTGCTTTGACCTGCACCACATAACGCCACACAGCTCAGCCTGCCATGCAGTGGGAGCACATGGAAAGGTGCATGTTCCATTTGCTGAAATTGGACATTGGGGGAGTGGTCACTGATGCCTGGCCGTAAAGATCTTTGAAGACAGTGCCAGGGTGTGTATGGTATGTGTGATGGAAGACAGCAGCATGGTACAGGTAGCGCAGAATAATGGCTGCCATTTTTTGGCCATGAGGGAAGGGGGGGAAGGGGGGGAAGGGGGTGATGATAACATCATCTAAGGGGTTTGATTCCACAGAAAATGCTGACCTGAAGGTCTATAGGAAGGCCCGTTGGTCCACAAAGCTGGGTGTTTGCATACTGGATGTTGTCTACAGCCAGGCTCCATTCCTCTGCATTCATGTACAGCTCAGCCAAAATGTTGATCAGCTCCAAGTCTACTGCTGTTGGGTAGTTGTGCAGATGGGTCTGCAGCGTGTCCTTGGCTTCTGCAGCATTGCCCAAGCGATGATGCAGCCTGGCTAGCTGTTTGGCAATCTCTACATCTCCGGGCCGCACAAGAGCAATTTGCCTGACAGCCTTCAAGGCCTGAGGAGCAGGCAGGCAGCAACTCAGACAAAGCAGTGTAATGTAGATGTCCTGAGTCAGCACTGGTGTCTGAGTAGGAGCTACAGAGGGCATCTTATACATGCCAACAGACACAGGCTCAGACAAGCGCCACGATGCCAGGATGCAGCATCGCTGAATGCGTGCATTACATTACACAGATCTTTGCACAAATACTTTGTAGACACAGCTTGAGTAGGTTGGGACCACTGTGGTCCCAACCTAGGTTACTTGCCTTTCTGGGTTCGCCAATTGTGTCGTGCAGCACAGCTTTGTCCCATTTGGCATCCAGGTCACTTCTGTCATGATTGATGGCCTGCAGGCATTCACGCAGAGATGACATTTGTGGCATGCTACAAGTGCATAGCAGAATCAGCATGTCCGGCGCAGCTCGCTTACGTTCTTGTAGCAGTAGATGGCCTGGCGGAGATGCCCCTGCTCTGTGGACAATTTTGCAATGCGCTTCCATTCTTGGCTGTCCTGCACAAGCTTCAAAGTGAGATATGCCCGCAAGCCTGAAGCAGAGGCAGCGCATACTGTTTTACACACACAGCAGGACATACGTGCCACCAAGAGCCAGCACCACAACCGGCGCATACCATTATGATGCCATAGGGAAGCTGTGTCAATGCCATGATAGGCATGGATGCAGACCGTACGGCAGAATCTTGCCTTGGACAGGTGTGCAGACACCATGAAGAAGTCAAGAGCCTTCTGCATGTTTCCGCGTGCTTCATGCACCCATCCCATGGTGTGCCATGCAGCTGGCAAGTTTGGCGCTTCTTTGATGACAGCTTTCAGTAGGGCAATGGCTTCTTGATGCCTGTCACAAAGCAACTCTGGCATCAAGGCAGAGGGCTGGCACAAGTCAGCCGACATACAAATACAATGGCGAAACAGAAGCATGACAGTGTCGCATACTTCATTGAGCTAGCACTGGCCCTGTATGTCACTTTACCTGCTGTTAGCATAATGTAAATTAGCTTCACCCAGCTTACGGCTGATTTCCTCTGGAATTGGTTTTGTTCTACTACCTTTGCCCTTGCTTGGCCTGCACTCAGAGTTTGTGGGGCACATATTGCAGCCATGCACTAACATCAGCTGTGAGTAAAAGGGACATGCTGCAACAAACCTGTGCTTGTTCTTGCCTTTCCTCTTTCGCCCTCTGCCAGATGCTAGGCCCAGGTGCTCTGCAACGTCATCATTCCTGGGAGAGCATCCTGGAATAGGTGGTGAGCAACAGGGCTTGTGAACAACATGGCAACAACATGACAACATGATTTCCCACTTACCATATCTCATCTGCCCCAGCCCCAAAAACATCTGACCTGCCAGCCTGAGGCTCTAATGATGTGTTATGATGACTGGCTTTGTTGAGCCTTCTTTGTCTTGCCAACATTTCATATGGCTGAAGTTGTCCATGTTCGCCGTTGTTGCGGTCATGCTCCATGTTGTCCAATAAAGACGTGGGATCTGTGCCGGCTGGAAACAGTTCCTCGTCACCTTCAGCGTCTGTGTCTGCGCCGCTGGTGAAACCAGCATCTGTGTCGCTGTATGCTGCGTCATTTTCACCGGCGGTCTCCCAACCGGAGTCGGATTCGAGATCCGTTTGACCCCGCAAAAAAAGCCTCGTCGTCCTCGTAATCTGTCGCGTCCGGCTCTACGTTGGCGGCTTGGTCCTGTGCCTCCTCATCAGATTCCTCCTCGTAAGGGAGAAACTCGTCGTCGTCATTCATGGCGTCGAACTCGTTTACCTGCCTTCTGATCATGAGTACTGACGAAGAAGCAAGCTTGAGCTCAAGTTCCCGCACAGCTTCTTCTGCTGTAGTATTCTTTGGTCAAAGACAACACGACACGCACATTCGGGTCTGAGCCTCACGAACTGATTTGCGCATTGTCGGCGGAAAATGGTCGCTCGCGGGTCTCTTGTACTTGGAGCTGGCGCAGCCGCCGGTATAGTTGCCGGGATTGTTTTCAAAGGTCGGTTGCGCCTGTACACCGGCGCGAACGTGCTCTCAATGCGTTTGCCGCCCGCGTGGTATTCCATGCCTGTGTCTGTTGGGCATTTCATGGTCAGGACTTGCTTTCCTGTTGTCGCTTGCATCTGCCTGAGAAAAAAATAACACAGCAATTGCCTGAGGCAGCCTCATCAAAGCACACACACACTCTGTCACTGTGTATTGTACGCGCAGAAAGCAAGTAAGCCCGGTGCAAACATTACTGCAAGGCAACTTCAGGTTGCTCAGTAAGCGTGATCATCAGACAGTGCGTACACTTGTCCGTGGAGGCCAGGCTCATGTTTTCCAGCACTGGCCAGCTCCAGGTAAGCCAAATATGGCTTTCTCATGCAACAAGTGGTGCTCAAGCTGAGATGTCTGCATATGACAAGATAGGACATATTAATGAAAGCAGACGCAACAGCCATAATTAATGCGTTTACCCAAGTCAACTTCGTCTCATTTCATGAACATATGACATTGTTGCCATGATTGGCCCAAGAGATCAGTCTTGTTGGCTGGCCGAAGCTCGTAAGATTCTTCTTCTCCTTCTGCAGGCATCAGGGATGAACAGAAGCGCAACCTGCTACAACGGGCCAGAGCCTTTGCTTCAGATTCAATCAGTGCTGCAGAGCTAGAAGAAGCCCGCCTTGGTGAACTTGCTGTCAGATACCTGCATGCCTAGGTACCCGGGCAATGCGCACACACTAACCATACTTTCTTGCACAGAGGTGTTATCTCCACCGGTGTGCCAGAAGAGGCAACATCAGCTACCAGGGCCCTCAGGCACTGATGACACAAGAGAGGATCCCTTTTACTGGCTAAGGGATGACGACAGAAAAGATGCAGATGTGCTGGCACATCTCAGGGTACGCGTTTGGGTGCTGTCAGGCTTCGCATGCATGTGGCAGAGCCTCAGAGGACAGCCGCCAGGCTTCCAGACGCTCTGAGATCTCTGAGATCAGCTGTGATGTGCAGGCTGAGACTGACTTCTGCTACAACGTGCTGGAAAACACAGAGCAGTTGCAGGAGCAGCTGTACCGGGAAATGCGTGGCAGGATACAGGAAGCTGACCAGTCTGCTCCTATCAGGCAAGTACAGCAACGATCTGCTATCAGTCACCTCTCATCTGTGAACCCATTGCTGACCTGCTCTGAGTCATGTCTCCACCTTAGCCCTATGTGTTGACGTGGCTGTCAGCATGATGTGGTGCCACTCAAGCAGTGAGGCTTGGAGGTCACACATCTGGCATGCAGCCTGCAGTCATCGATGTTTGTGCTTGCAGGCATGGTCCGTTCTACTACTACAGCCGCACTGTGGAAGGCAAGCAGTACCGAGTGCATTGCAGAAGGAAGCTGCCATCCCAGGCGTCTGCCCCTTCAGGTATGTGGCATCCAACACACAGCAGTCACCTGCCAGCACAAGCCAGTCATGTGCTGTGAGACCAGTACCTCCCTCATGAGGCTGCTGTCATGTTCTACAAGACGGCACATGCAAGTTCGGGTGGAGCTACACATGAAGAGTATTGTCTCGAGGGATACAATGTAGCAATGTTATGCTTTGGGTAACTTCACACATTCACGTGGAGTGCTGGGCTTGACACAGAAATGAAGTTGGTCAATAATCATGGCCAGGGATGCCAACAGGCATGTTGATGGCTTCATGAGAAGGCGGGAGGAATGTTTGTCATACAGCTGTGATACGCCTGGTGTCACTGCTGGCGCCGATCTTTACCAATTGTACTACAGGTGCATTCTGAAGAAACACAGAACAAAATCCAGCCCAAGGTTTATTTAGGATTTCATGAGACTTCATACATCCTTTACTCTCGTGCTGGACATCCTTCACACCTGCACATGATTGCTGTGCAAGGCTTGCTGCAGCTGCTTCGTGCAAGCCTAGCTAGCTCTTCACGGTTATGTCACAGTCACAAGCCTGCCTTCCCTGTGCAACTGCCAACATTGTTATCTGACATGATGCAGCTGTGTTGAGAGCATGCAAATGTGCATCTAACTGTGGTGTGTTTGTTGCAAGAATGCAACATGCACCAGTAAAGAATAACAGTGAGCAGCTGTTGCTGGCATGCAAGCAAGCAACTCTGCACCTTGACCACTGTACGTTGTGTACGGCCAAGTCAGTGATGCATCACTGCGTGACTGTGAGGCATGTCTCGTCCGTAGACGAAAGATCGATGCTCAGAACATGCTAGTCTGGAAAAACAAGACTTGCCCTGCATATACCTAGCTCATCATGAGCTGGAATGCATCAGAACTATTCAATGGCAATATTGTATACTGTTTGAATGCTGTTATACCAAGCAAATGCTGTCTTACACTATTTTACACTACACTGTGGGATAAGTGAAGGCTTGCTGGCTGCCTGCAGAGAATGATGAAATGGACAACAACCAAGAGGAGGAAATCCTGCTGGACGAGAATGCTGAAGCAGCTCGCTTTGACTTCTACATGGTTGGCGGCCTTGAACACTCTCCTGATCACAAGCTCGTGGCATATGCTGAGGACACCTCTGGCAATGAGAAGTACACTCTGCATGTCAAAGACATCCACAACGACAGAGAGATGCTCAAGGAACCCATCAAGGTGAGCCTGGGTGTGGAGCGATGCTGATCATACTGTGGTTGTATTGCTGCAGTTGACTTGTCTAGTCTTGCTGGTGCACAGGGATCTTTCCACAAGACTCTTGTGCGTGTCATGTGATTCCTGCCAGGCTGTGTGTCACGCGAGTCCGGCTGCCAAATATGCTTGCTATGCCATTGATTGATGGATTGATTGATGGCTTGGGCTGCAGGATACAGCTGGCAATGTCGCATGGGCCAATGACAACAAGACATTGTTCTATGTGACAAAGGATAAGCTTGATCGCCCTTTCAAGGTGATCTGCTAACCTGTTGTATGGCTTACCTTATCTTCTATGGTGTTAAAGCGCCCTGCACTGTGGTTTTGTGTATCTACACTCCCATTACTTAGTATCTTCTGCTTTGCCTTTCCTGCACCATGCTGATGCATGCACTGTGCAAACAACATGCATGCTGAACTCAAGCTTTTGCCAACATTGCTACCATTTCTGGTGTGTGATGTTGCCGATTCTCAACCAGTCCTTGATGTTGCTATTCTGTCTCTCTGCCATTGTCTGTGGTCAGTACAGTAAAGGATGTACCTGCATGTGTGCATAGCTTCCAGTCAAGATGGCTCAGAGAAGACAGCTACCAAGCCAGCAGGTGTGATTGTAGGTATGGCGGCATCGAGTTGGTGCAGACGCTGATCAAGATGAGCTGGTTTACCATGAAACAGATGATCAGTTTTACATCCACCTTGGCAAGTCACGTGATGAGAAGCTTCTCACCATCCATGCTGGTACAGCCCCCATATCTGCCTCCCTCTTGGTCCTTGTTGCCCACACCCACAAGTCTTTGGACCCTTTTGGCAGCCATTACATAGGATCTTGATGCGACAGAGCATCCTTGTAGCAACACGCATGTCCCTGCAGGCACGCTGCAGACTGTGTCACTGCTCAACATGTTGTCAACTGGCTAGACAGTGCCTCATGTGGCATTTGGTAGCGTCAGTTTTGCAACAGCCTCACACAGTATAATCAACTGTACCGCTGTTTTTGTGGGGTTGTGCAGTTGTTCACAGAGGTTCCCAATGAAGTCTGTACTTGACTGTTGTTACCATGCTGTCCTTGCAGGTTCTGCTGTCACCTCAGAGACCCGCTTCCTCTCAGCAGACCAGCCGGATGGCGAGTGGAAGGTAGTTCTACCACGTGAGAATGGAGTGGAGTATGACATCAAGCACAGAGGAGATCACTTTTTCATCGAGATCAGAGACTCAGATCGACCTAACTCTGAGGTTCTTGTTGCACCTGTCGCCAACCCTACCCAAACTAAGGTACCTTAGATGCTCAAGATGTTGAAGCATAGCTAGAAACAGCATGCTCTGCCCGTTTAACATCAGCCGTGCAGCTTGTCATAGTATCCTGGCACACCGCAGGCGCTCTGTGGAGGCACAACAAGCAGGATATTAGAAACAGCTACCCAAGCTGGGAGCTGCTGATGCTTTCTTGCTTGCTGTGTTCTGCTTGCGGCACCTGTCACTGCTACCCTGCTTCCTGTGCCTCCACTGCAGCTGATGCTCTGGTTTTCTGATGCACGGGAAAATTTGATACACGAGCTTAGCCAGAGGCAAGAGCAAGCTTGGTCTTGCCTCTGGTTGCGGCAAGTGAGGCATAGCAACAAAGCTCAACAATCAAAACCAAAAGCAATGGTGCAAATCATGGTTGGTGTTGCAGGTCCTTGTCCCTCACAAATCTGACGTCAAGATTGAGTCCATGTCTGCATCCCAGGACTACCTGGTCGTGTTCCAGCGCATCAAGGGCTTGCAGGTGATTCAGCAGGCTCCAGGGTCTATGATTTTTGTTTAGTGGCTTGCAAAGGAGGAGAGGAAGACCATTGATGCAGGCCCCTCTCCCCCCCTTCCCCCCGCTCTCCAGAGCTGGATGCCTCCCATGAAGATGATGGTGTCATGTCCCTGCTCCTGCAATGTTTTGCTCGTCTGCATGTATTGCAGGTCAGGGCATGACCCTACCAGATGTTTTGTCGACTGAGGATATAGGGCACTAAGCTTTGTGTGCAGTACCCTCACTTGGCATACTCCCATAACATTGAGTCATTGCTAGGCCTGCTGTATAACAGTCATGTTCAAAGAAATAGCTGCCCTGTCAAGCACTGACTAGGTCTGCAATGCCATGCTACACTCAGCAACCCCAGACTGTGCACAGACTATGTTGTTTGCCCTTGCAATGTGCCTGTCTTGCTGCAGGAAGCAACAATTGTGAAGTTGCCGCCAAATTTGGGCATGCCTCAGAGCCTGGGCGCAACTGAGCAGATTCGGTTTCCTGAGGCAGCCTACAGTTTGGGACCTGGCGGGTCAGGCGACTTTGAGAGCCCTGTCCTGCGCCTCAGCTACACCTCCCTCACTACCCCTTCCTCTGTCATTGACATTAACATGAAGACAGGCAACAGGTAAGAAACAAGACTGAGACACATTAACACTACTGTTCCTTCTGACAGATTCAGATGCAGTTTACTGACTGGACTGTGGTGTTTGTAATTTGAGTTCCCACAACAGAGTCATTGCCGGCTTGCTGACAGGACACAAGCTTTCAGCAAGAAATGGGTTGTTTACAACCTTCAACAGTCACAGATGCAGCACAGTCACAGATGCAGCACCAAACTTTATGTTCTGTGGATCTGCATTGGATCTGGTGATCCTTCTGTGTGTAGTGGAGTATGTCCTGGTCAACTGTTGGGCAGCATGGGTTGCTTCTGTTAACTTGGCATGCATTTTGTGAACGTCTGTAGAGGTCCTTCAGTTGACATGAGCGACTTTCTACCAGTTCATACGCTGCATCAGCATCGCAAAACATGTCTTCTCTAATGCGCCTCACCGCCTGTCTAATCAAAGTGGAGTCATCGTACTATGTTCATTGCCAGATGCACTTCATGACTCATATGCTATGTGCGTCAGCATGCATGGTGTGAGCATGCATCTATATTAGCAGAGACTTGTTGCAGGGCTGTCAAGAAGGTGCAGCCTGTGCTAGGGGGCTTTGACAAAGACAGCTACAAGACAGACCGGCTGTGGGCAACTGCACCAGATGGCACCAAGGTGCCCATGTCCATTGTGTACAAAAAGGGTGTAGCCAAGCAAGATGGGTCTGACCCTCTGCTACTGGATGGGTAAGGAACTGCTGCCCTGCCTGACCAGTGCAAGGTTGCTGGTGGGAAGACAGGTTGTTTTCTGATGGGGGATGCAAGGAAGCAACCTGTATTGCTTTTTATTCTTGCCTCACACTGTGTCAGTCTTACGCTGTGGTTTGTTGAGCGACCCTGCCAGGGAACAAAGGCAGATCTGTGCAAAGTTTGCTGTTGCTTTTGTTATTGTTTAACACAATAAAGGAGACAAGATTGACCAAAGTTTACTTGAGAATGCTGCCGAGGCAATTTTCTCTGTATTCCATGTGTGTGGGCTTGTCTGTGGTGTGTTGACATGACCAATGGTAAGGAAGTGAGTGAGTACACTCGACAAGGTAGCAAGTTATGCAACAACTCACCTCCATGCTCTTCAAGCATGGACTGCTTGTTTGGCCTGTCAACAAAGAGCACCTTAAAATTTACGGGTGATCATCACTAACACTGCACCTGCTATCAAGCAAGCTAGTTTTCTGCAGGTATGGATCGTATGAAATTTGCAATGACCCATACCTGAGTGCCAACAGACTGTCCCTCATAGACAGGGGCTTTGTCTTTGCCCTGGCCCATGTGAGGGGTGGGGGAGAAATGGGGCGAAGCTGGTATGAGGACGGCAAGTACCTCAACAAGAAGAACACCTTCACAGACTTTATCGCGTGTGCTGAGTACTTGGTAAAGGAGAAATGGACCAGTCCAGCCCACTTATGTATTGAGGTAAGTCAAGGCGTGATTTGGAGCTGGGTGCATGGAAGCCAGCACCCTGGTTATCAAATTGTTACTGCAAAACAAGGAAGTGATATTAAAGCTTTCTTGAAGAGGATCAGCTTCATAGCAATTGTTTGTCGTCTGCTATGTCTCCCTGCAGCAGCATCCCCTCTAGTTCATGTGCTGCAGCATGCTACCCAGATGGGGCAAGCACCTTCTGCTATGACTTCAAGTCCTTTTCATGATGTACAGTACAGCTGGACATCTGCAGTGATCATCGTTGTTGTTACACCTTGATCAATCTCAATATTGATATTGATATTGCTGTGTGATCATAAGCTTGGCTGCCATCATCCTTTGCATGACTGTTGTTGGTGTGAAACAATGAGTTTTTGGTGTCAAAAAATGGGGGGTGGGGCGCAGGGCAGGAGTGCAGGGGGTCTGACCATGGGGGCGGTCCTGAATATGCGTCCTGACCTCTTCAATGCTGCCATCATGGGAGTCCCCTTCGTGGATGTTGTGACCACCATGATGGATGAAAGCATACCCCTCACAAATATAGAGTGGGAAGAGTGGGGCAATCCAACTGTGAGTCATGCTTTGCTTGGTTCACTACCTGCTGGCTTGACCGGTGCATTTAGCTACATGTTTGTACTCCTGCCTGTGACTTTGTGCTCTGCCTTCCAGCCCCTGAAGCTGTGGCCACATGATTGGCCTGTCTGCTGCTTTGATCGCTGTATTGTTTGGACATGCCCATTGAATGGTGCACTTGATCACATCCACCTAACAGCTGTGTGTGTTACATCCACCCAACAGCTGTGTGTGCAGCCTGTCTGCGGGGCATAGCATGAGCTGTCAGCAAATCCTCATTCATGGCTTGCTCATGACTGAGAGTGAGTGATCTGGCTGACACGCATACCGTCCCAAGCTGCTCCATGTCATGATCTGTGCGGCACTGTTGTTGCAGAGTCCAGAATATTACGAGTACATGAAGAGCTATTCACCTGTGGATAATATCCAGCGTGCAGACTATCCAAACATTATGGTGACAGCCGGCCTCCATGACCCCCGAGTCGGCTATTGGTGAGTCAGTCCAGCGCAGTTTCTGTCAGTTGCTTGTCACAAAAAACTGAATTAGTCAAGTCCTTTCTACAAGGTGTCTTGGCTACAAGCCAAAGTAGAAAAACCTCCGGCAGCCCTTTGCACTGAAGAAGAGCTGCTTGTATCACTGGTCATCAAGTATAGGGCGTTCAACAGTATGATCAGCCAGTGTGGTGGTGTCATGCAGGGAGCCGGCTAAGTTTGTTGCCAAACTGAGGGAGCACAAGACTGACAAGCGTATGCTGCTGTTCAAGTGCGACCTAGGTGCAGGGCATTTCTCACAGTCAGGGCGGTTTGACAGACTGAAGGACACCGCAATTGAGTTTGCCTTCTTGTTGAAATGCCAAGGCATGTTGGACTGAGACTAAGTTGTATAGACATAGAGGTTAGCAAAGCCTTGCAACGTTTTCCCTTGTTAGCAAAGCAATAGTCATGAACCTATTTGATCATTCAGTTGTTTCTGACTTTCTGATCACCTTCAGATAAAACAAAAGTCTGGGCCGTACCAACCTTTTTCTGCATTGCATTGCCTCCAGCAGCATGGCTAGTATTATGATCATGATGCTTACTACGTGTATACAGACTCAGCATTTACTTTAAGTTCTATCACGGGTGCAGATCTGCCTTTTTGGTAATAACTTCTGTTTTAGGTCAAACGTACAGTTTGGTTTACGATTGGTAAGTCCATCGATTAAAACAGATGTTGTTATCTGTATACCATCCTTATCAAACAGTTTCCGAGCTGTGCTACAGCTGAGCTCGTGTGTACCCAAACAGTCTTACAGATGGGGAACAAGTTATCACCTTGCAATGTCTGACATGGCTTTGGATACACATGAGCACATTTATAGCAGATGCAACACACAGTGCTGGTAATGAGACAAAGCCAACATGGTGCAGCAGAGGCAAAGCCTGAAATAGAAGCACACATTGCTGGCCATAGCTGCTGCTATGGTTCCAGCTTGAACAGCGTGTTCACATATGTGAAACAGGAAAGTCTGATAAACCATTGTCGATACCTGCAAGCAAAGTAGCCATAAACAAATGCTGCACATCAGCCCAAAACTGAGCAAGGATTTCATCATCATACCAGACATACTGGCTCTTGTGAGCCTTCAGTGCATGTAGTGCTTGATATGGTTGGCTGTTGATGCAAAAAATCTGCTTGCTGCCACACAGCTGCTGCATCATTGACAGTCCAAGGTCAAGGATACCACAGTACTTGCGGAAGAAGCTCCTGGATTGCTGCACTGAATCAAACTAAGTTCAGAGTGATGCATTGCATGTGTGTGGGCAAACAGTATTGGAAGCAGAGGCAGGCCCGACCAAGGTGAGGATCAATGGTCTTGTCTGTGTTTGCGCTGAGCATATTATGTGCTTGAGGTATGTCCTACAGACTCACAGGTAGATCAGCGCATTGTCTCCTGCCTCATACAATAAAGATGCGTCAGTAATGACCTTACACTGCACCACGCCACACAGCAATATGGTTTGGATGTCCAGATACGCCTTTTGCATCAAAGGTTATGATCTGAAGGACAGAGCCAATTGTCAAGCACCCAATTGTGCTGCAGCATGACTTGCCATGACTGACGTTGCGGTCAACTTACCACAGTCATACATACATGTGGTTGCACAAGCAAATTACCATGTCAACCTTGCATCTTTCAGCTTCTTTAACAATGATTGAGGCAATAAGCTCTGGGGGCCAGCAGCATTGAGGACCATCCTAACAGCACGCCGCTTGTCAGCAAGAATCGTTTGCTTGGCTGTAACTCAGTCAGCATCAGCACCACATACCTGAAGCTCTGCATGGTCCACCAGAACCACATGCTCTTGTCCTATCTACAGTTGCCAATGGTGTTGAACAATGTGGCAGAAGCATGGGATGCAGGCAGTGTGTGTAGCTTACTCCTAGGATGCGACATGCTGCCAGCAGCTCATTGCCTCTCACACCACCCATGCCATCATAGTTGCCTGCACCGCTTTCATCAAACAGCCTAAGAGAGCAATTTGGATTCGCACGTCATTGCTCGTATCCTCACCATTCGACAAGCATAAGACAGTAACGTTGCATGCTTGCCGTCCTAACTCGTGGATGGTGGGAGTGAAAAACATCGTTTCATCGTCTGGGTGAGCGATTACCAGCAGAGCTTGTGAGGCCTGTGGGAGCCGTCGAGGCGTAAAAGGCATGAAATGCATGCTATGCAGGCAGCACTAATACGCGAACAAGTGTTCTTGATCCTGATCATCAGCACTGCACATAATGTTGCCACGGTGGACTCGCTACAAGTCCGGCAACTGAAAAGGCATCACAGAAGGGTTGCGACTGCCTAGACCCAGTCGGCGAGGTGAATTGCACCAGAGGCGCACAGCACACAAAGCATGTGATGTGCTCAATTGACTCAAAGCGTGCAGAAACCCTAAAGCAACTTGCTTTTTACTTGCAACATGAGCTGGCGCACTTACTGTCCCAATGTGCAGCAAATTTAAGTGTCTTACTTGCTCGGTTTGCAGTCTTTGAACAGTTTTCTCAAGACAGCGCCAATATCTAACCACACCTTGAGGACACAGTGGTGCTGTCTTTAGGTGCATACGCTTGTGACTTGCCCAAGGCCAATTAGCTGCAGAATAGGAAGTCGGGTATGGCTTCTGCTTTGTAGATCTGATGCATTGTCAGTTGGTTCAGGCATCGTGTAGAGGAGGTCTTGTTTGCAGGTGGTACAGACCTCGCTATGGCGGATGCTATGCGTGCGATGCTCGACGAGCTGATGGGGAAGGAGAGAAACGTACCCCTTGATCAGAGGAAGGGCACAGATCTCAGATTCAACGATCCGGAGGTGTGCAAATATGCCCTTGCCGGTTTATGCCCCTATGGGCTGTTCAAAAACACCAAAAGTGATTTAGGTAAGTATGAGGTTTCTGGATGGAACAATGCTATGCACTGGGCCAAGAGTGCTTGAGGTATGTCTTGCATCCAATATTGTTTTGCAGGGGTTTGTTGCAGGTCCTGTTGTAACCTCACAGTTGGCAGGCATAGCAGACACGAGGTGTTGTTCACTGTTACTATTGCGGCAAAGTCTATTGCAGTGCTAGTCATTGCTTTTGAGCTTACAAAAGTACACTGCCTCATAGCTCCTCCTCTCTGATGCATCAAGTCGCATTGCTGGATGCGTGCAGGTGTGTGCAAGTACACTATCCATGAGGACGACATACAATGGGATGTCGTCAAAGAGAACTGGGACCAGCTCTCTGCCAAGGATAAGGACAGGTAAGATGCTTTGCCACACAATAAACGCTATGATGCCAATACCTTCCAGCTAGGCATGTGCAGGGCAGGTGTTGTCTTTCAGGTTTAGTATGTTTTGAGCATCCCGTACACAGCAAGCTTCGTGACCGTGCAGCATCAGATCATCTCAGCTTGACCTTGGGCCTGTACATGCTGTGCTGTATGTCTTGGCAGTATGCATTTGTGCTTGCCTCATGGATCTGACCACCAACAACAAGGCCTGGCTGACACTTGCGCTAAAGGGGTGATTTCTGATGTGTAATGCATGTCGGCACATGAACTTCTAGCTCAGGCCAATAAGTTATGGGATTTGATTGCTGGTAGTCAAGTCAAGCATTCAGCTTTCAACAGTAATTTTGCTTTCACATGCCATCTTTTAGTTGACTGCAGTTGTGCAACCTTTGTAAATTTTGCTGCAGGTATGGGTATGAACGAGAGCTTATGACGCTGCTGAATCAGCTTGTCCGGGACATGAACCGTAAGATAGAGAGGCAGAAAGAGCGAGCAATTCTGGAGAGCTCTGCCAGGCCTCTTAGTGCTGAAGACAAAACCCGTTTGGATGCCATCAAGGCAAGTCATAGCTTATCAGGGCAGGTTCTCTTGTTTCATGTGGGCCGGCCCTTGCCCTTATGGTGCATCAGACGCATCTTAAATCTGATTTGTATCTGCTCAGCCTTGACAATGCCTTCACCGGACGGTTACTCTGATACCATGTGCGTGAAAGGGCGCCAACTCTGACACGAATGTGTGGAGGCTGGCCAGAACCTTGCAATTTTGTTTTGTTTCATACATATCTGCTGGTGTGAGTTCACCATTGCAAGCAGTCAGAATCCAGCCAGTGGCAGCGGAGACATCAAGCCTCTGTGCATCAGCCTTTGAGCGTGCCAGTCAAGCTCAGCAAGGGGAATGCACTTGCTGAGGGACTGCAGAGTGGAGCAAAAGGGCATGACTCTTTAAGCAGTACAGTTCAGGACTGTATGGGATGGCACTTGCAAAGGGCTGCAGAAGCGATCACGCCTGCATTTATGCTGACAGGCGCCAAACCTTGCTTGCTGCAGGGCCAGGAAGTGGATGCCATGCATAGGTCCCAGGCCATGGCAGAGGCAGGAGATGTGGATGGCAGCATGGTGTGCGCGCAGCAAGCTGAGACGTACAAGAAGCAGCATGAGACGCTGCACACTTCCCTGACGGCTCCTGAGCGGGTGATGACTGTGTGCGAAGTGTGCGGCGTCTTCATCAATAGCACTGACAATGACCAGCGGCGGCAGGTGAGGAAGCCCACATGTCTGAGGTGAGCGCGAAGCAGCGCCACCTCAAGCCTCTTTCCCATTTTATTGCGTGTTGTTACTGGGTCAAGTTTTCATGTTGTGTGGCAGACTTCACTTTGTGGGTGCTGTTCACCTTGTGGGACGTTGTTGTCATGAGGGTCTCCAGCCCGGTGGGTGCTTCGACCGTCTGCAGAGGTCACTATGCTGTGTGCTTCGGTTTTAAGTGTTGGCAGGCGCAATGCTGGTCAAGCTCGGTACTTGATGTCCTCGGTTTAGTGAAGAGCAACCCTTGGACGGTAATGATGCACCTAGAGCGTGACTAGGTTGAGGCGGAGAGACAAGAGTGACATCAGCTATAGATCCAACATGAACCAAGACCTTGAGTGGCGCAACTATAGTCGTGATGGCTATAAGCCAACACTTTAGCTGTTAAGTCTCACTTTTGGCTAGAGTGTTGGCCTGTAGCCATGACCATTAGTCAAGCCTCGCAAGGCTCCCTGCTGTGATGCATCAGGTTGCAAGCTCTGCTGCAGCACCATGTTGCAAGTTCTGTATTGTCTTTTCTGAAGAAACATCAGGGCAGGTGACAACAATAATCAAAATATCATTTGAAGCATCTGTTCTCTTGTTTTGTATAGGATCATCTGACAGGCAAGCAGTATCTGGGCTGGAAGGCCATCAGGGATGAGCAGACACGCCTGCAAGAGCACATGGCTAGCCAGCGGCTGCCCCCGCTACCCTCAAGGCCTGAAGAGCCGCGCTCCTCACATAGGGATAGAGATAGGGAAAGAGATCCCAAGAAGGACAGAGACAGGTCACACAGCTCCCACGCGCATCATCACAGCAGGCACTCATCAGACAGGACACGGGAGACTGACAGGCGGTCTAGCAGTCATGGGGATAGAGAAAGGGAAAGGTCTCAACCTAGGTAAGTCTCATCCATACCTTCACACATTGCATTGTCTCTAAGTAGCTCTTCTGGTGTGTGTGTCAACTTTACACCTTATTGAGATGTTTGCATTCTGAAAGGTCATGCCCGCTGCAGAGCTGGAGGTCACTCTCACGAGCACAGAAAAGACAGGGAACGGCAGTATGAAGGGAGCCGCGCCCATGGTGGCAGACGATGACCAGCATAGATGTTTGTGATGCTAGATGCTTCCCAGACGTGACTTCCTTTTGTACTGTTGAAAAGGCTGTTTGGCCCATGAAGAGTCCCAAGGAATGATGATGAGTTCCAAACATGGTGAATAGTTTGTGCTCACTCTGTCAGGCGTCATGAACAGAGGCACTTTGGGTGTGTCATGTTGTGTTACATGTTGACACTGCTGACTTTCTGTGGCTGACGGTTTGCAAATAGGTTGAGCAGCCACCACCACTGACTATCAGTGACTGGTGGTTGAGGTTTGCAATTGGTTGAGAAGCCATCTAACTGCAACGCAAATGGATCACAGCCTGACAGTAGGAACTGTTGGCCTTGCTCATGATCAGATATGTCCAGTATACTGAACAAAATGACATCAGCAGCTTGTGATGCCAAGCCTTACCCTCATGTTCATGTTACAAAAGAATGGAACTGAAGCTGGCTTGGTAAGATGTCTGGAATCATGGAAGTGATCGTAAAGCAGCTACGTCCCAGGCGGGACACGTGATTTATAGTGGTTATTACGTACGTAATTACATCGCTACGTTACGCCATTACACAGTGCGAAATGCTATTACCGATCGTAATTACGACGATCTAGTCGAATAAAATTAATTAAAGCAGGGCCCGACCTTATATAAAAAACGACCTTCATTGAAACTAGTACGGTATATCAATCGAATGAAAAACCCGCAGGATGTGTGTAAGGGCTTCTGAAGCTGAGTCAGCAAACTCCAGTAAAGCACAGGCAGTAGAAAAATTCCATCCAAGCACAAGGCATACAGGCTTGTGACCGGCGCAACAGGGGGTTTCTGTGGTCTGTGATTGGTCTAATTCATTGCCATTTGTTTATAAAGACGTGGTCTGTCGTTGACCATGCGTTGAGATAGGTATATACAGAACAGCTGTGTGAACTGTTCAGCAATAAGCATCCCGATGTCCTGAATTGCCCAGCCTAATCAGGTTGAAGTCGTACAGTGATCAATCACATGAAGCTACAAACATACTTACAACAAGCAGACATGCAAGTATGCTGAATAGTGTATTGGCAGAGTATTGTATAAATCTTGAGCAGCTTGACAGACAGGTGCCATCTGTTCGACTGTCACTGACATGATGTCCAGACGCTGAACAGCTTACTTGCATATGTTCAAATTGCCCTGAAAATAAGTAAGAGCACTAAGACTCATAAATTGGCAGACTTCAACAATGCAATCATTGTCAAATTTGCAACAAGCCACAAAATCCAAAGCTCTTCAAAAACCCGTCAGGTGTAGCATGCCTGTGTCATCAGGCCTTTTTGGTTGCTGATTCTACTTTCTCAGCAGCCTGCTTTTTAGGGCTAGAAGCAGCAGCCTTTGTGGGGCTGGAGGGTGCGGCCTTGACTGGACTGGAAGGCTGAGCCTCCTTACTCACAGCAGGAGCACCTTTTGTTGGGCTGGAAGGCTTGACAGCATCTCCTCCTGCACTGTCCACACCCTTGGCTGCTCCAGTGTCGGCCTTCTCAGCTTTGTTATCCTTGATGATGTCTCCAAGTTCTGTCTTAGCCTTCTTAGAACCCTTCTTGGGAGAACCTGAAGGCTTGGTATCTTCAGTTCTCGCGTGCTTGTCGCCTGCCTCTGCATTCTCGGCTGCAGAACCACGTGACCGGGGGTCTCCTCGGTCCCCTTGGCTGCTCCTGTGGAGGGGGACCAAAACAAGATCAGAGCCGTAACAACATGAACGCGAGGACGTCTTGCATGAGGGAGCACTACACGAGTTCGAAGCCAATCTTTTGTGCAACAGTCATGTGGGTCCTGGCTCAAAATAGTTTTAAGATCTCCACACAAGTCGGAAGCATACTAGATCGGTTCGACAGCAGTTCACAGGTGTCTGCCAGCTTATGTACCTGCGTCACCCTTCTTTAGTGCCACCTCGTCTTTGGGCTTTGGGCTCTTGGCTGCGGAAGCGGCCAACTTCTCTGCCTCCTTGGTCTCAGCTGCCACTCCCTTTGCCTCAGATGCAGCCTTGGTCATTATGTCGTGAACTAGACTGTGGACAACTGCAGAGTCCGATGTGCCGGGCTTATCAGTACGGTCCTCGGAAGTGGGTGTGAATGAATTTGTTGACACGGTGCGAGTTCCCTCTAGATTTTGCCTAGAACGTGATGTGTGCTGCAACTGTTTAGAATCACGTGATTCTAAACGGCTTGATGACGCATCAGCTTCTTCTACAGACTCGTCCGAACTTGAAGAAGAAGGCTACGAGGGCAAGGTTAAACGTTTCAGGGTGAACGTCAACAGTCTGAGCAAAACAAGACGCTTACGTCAAGTAATTCTTGCGCACCTGTTGACTTTCTGATATGTCCTTTCCAGGCAGCACGAGTTTGGCTGGCTCACTGAAGTTCACCTGCTCTGTCTCGTGTGGTATTACCGTAAAGCCTCTGCAAAGTAGACAGAAAAGATGGAGTGCTGACAACGTGCTGGTGTTGAGCAGCATATGCTTATCAGCAGGTAAAAGCACCAATCATGGGAAATACAACCTCATGCAGTTCTCACACAGGATAAACACATAATAGTTATAACCAAATCCTGCCTCAGGCATCACAGTTTGGCAAACTTTGCGCTATGTGACACACCTGATCTTTTCATGCTCTGCTGCGCTGCTGCCTTGCTTTAAAGGCTGCCACTCCCAGCCCTCATTGTGGATTTGCAGACCATCAATGGTGGTGGTGCTTCCTTGATGCCCATCCACCACCAAAGCACCATCCAGTTCCAAGGAGCAAACATAAACATCAGGGTGATTGATACAGAGCACTGCATCATGGTGTAGATGTAGCTTCTCAGGAGAGGGAAATCTGGCCTGCGATTGCAAGACACTGATCAAGTAGAACCAGTTCCCACTGTGGTTGCATCTGAAACAACTGGACTCAACAGTAAGGAATGTGGGCATTATAGCCAAGGCAATTACCCAGTCCAGTACAAGTGTCGCACAAGTTGCGCATATCACATCACGCTTGTTGCAGGTCCAACTCTTCCATCATAGCAGCAAATTTTGCTTTGATACTCTTTGCCCTGGTGTTGACCTGATGCATTTCTTTCATCTACTACAACAACAAATGTGAATCTTGAGTAAGCAAGGCCTCCCCAGTCCTGCAATTCCACGCACTCTTATCAGGTACTGTACAGGCAGTGTATTTGAGCAACAAACCTTGAGATCATCTGTGGTCATGGCAAAGAAGGGAGACCAAGTCACGCGGGGATAGAAGTCCAGATGCAAGCCATTGAAAGTTGCCTGCTGCGGACCATCGATTTGAGCACCCAGCATTTGCAGCGCCCTGCCACAGCAGCACTCAATGTTACCTGGCATGTCACCAAGGAGGCATTGTACCAGCAGCAATGTTGCCAGGCATGTCGAAATTGAGGACTTACTAGCCAACGCATGTTAACAGAAGGCATAGTACCAGCAGGCATGTCACAAGCAGGCTGTTGCCTGGCATCCAGCAGTCACAAGACACAACCGGCATATGGATGAGCTGTTGCCATGGACATCAAGATCACCATGGCTACTGTAACTTGATCTACATACTGTCATGGTGGCCAAGCCGTTGTAGTGAGGATCTTGGTAATTCCCAGCAAGAATGGGACCCAGTGCTGGGATCAGGTGGGCTTGCAGATGCAAAAACTGTCTTGTGAGTGGCATGCATGCCTGCATGGATTGCAGCTTGGGGACTTGCCTGCAGTTGACCTGGTAGATGTCCAGTTCACCAGAGGTGGCGCTATGGCTGGGCCCGCCGGCCTCCACCTTGGCTAGTGCATCCTCTGGATTGTTCTTGACTGGGGAATAGGTGCTCCACACCTGTGGTGCACATACATACAGACACCGTCTTACTGTGGGTGTTTGACTCACGGCTCACTCCTTCAAGCCTTTAGCTGACAATCCATAAGTATATGGTAACACATCTGGTAACAACATCTCCCAACACAGCAGTGGCCTGAAAGACAGACAAGACTGCACCTAGCAGCATCAGGGGTGGCTCCAAAATGTTGTGTGCAGTGACAGCTATCTCAAACCAGCTACAAGCAGGGATTAGTAGCGCTGTGTTCACAGCAGGAAGCTCAGGAATGGGATAAGCAGTGACAAGCTGGCCAAAAGGAAGCTTTTGCAGCAACACCCATGTATGTTTCTACACCTTGCATTGTGATGGGACATGCCCAGCACCATCCTCATCACAACGCAATGTGCCAGAAACAAACATGGGTGTTGCTGCAAAAGCTTCCTTTGGCCAGCGTGACTACTTCTGCTGGCCTTCCTCAAGCAGCATCACATGCACTTGCAAGGACTCGCAAACCATTGCTTGCAATGAAGGGAAACAGTGGTACTCCACAGGACACTCAGAAAGTTTGAGGGCTGTTTGAGGACGCTACAGCAGAGCGCTCTTCCTATCTTGTTGGTATGCAAGGCTTGGCGCACAAATAGACGGTCTTACTGAAACCATAGGTTTTGCTGTATGTTCGAAACGTGTAGTTATCGCAAAACCTTCAAGACAGGAAACAGCTGGCAAGTGCTTGATTGGCCTAGACCAAGCAGGATCAGACCTGGTTGACAAGTGTGAAGCCCACAGCAGCAGAGGAGGGCAGGGCTTTTGGGTAGTCCTGCATCATGCACTCCAGTCGAGTGCTGGACTTGAAGGCTGTCTTGCTGGCATCTTTGTACTTAGGATTGACAAATTCAGCAATGATGCCCTGAGTCTCCTCTAGTGACTGGGCGTATGAGCCCACCTTCATGATCAGCTGGTTGATGTTGCCTGCCAGAACAGCGAGCAAACGGTGAACAAACAGCAGGACTGGCGAGCTCAATAGGTGCTGCTGCATCCCGAATGATCATTTGACTGAGAAACATCCAGTCTGTGAAGTCTTTTTGCAGTTTCATGCAATGCACTTCTATGCAATGACATGAGACACAACGGAAAGAACTGCAACATCTACTGGTCATGCATCTATCATCAAGAAATTGTTCGACGTTTTGACATTGAAGGTCACTTGCCAGGGTATGACGACCACCCATCCTCATTATTGACATCCCCTTGTCCATCGCCAGTGGCCCTGAGGAGGGGGTCCAGCTGATTGTACTCCACATTGATAGTCATGCAGCGCCCATGGTCATGTCTCAAGCGCGCAATGCCCCCAATGGCCTCCTTGGCCTTGCGCGGCACAGCCAATGAGTTGACATCGAAGTCATACTTGCTGCTCACGCCTGCAGCATAATTTGAAGGAAACTTTATGCCATGCAGCCAATAGGAACCTTCTGTGGCGGCAGCCTGAGTCTCTTCACACTTGCAGTATGCACTAGCATATCGTATTGGTAAGCGCTGCCACATTTGGATGCTGACAGCTTGATGAGCACAGTTCCCAGTGGTCAGTGCTGCTGTGTCGGTGGAAGAAAGGTGCGCTGACTGTACATGTGCTCACACATTTGTAGTCAGGACTCCCTTCACGCTAATGCAGCAGCACAGTGTGACACAGCAACTTGCTGTCACCCAAGCGATGCAACCCCCCAGACAACACAACCGCAAAAGTGCTGCGCAAAAGGTTGTGTGGTGCCTGCACTGTTCCACTGACACTTTGCTGTGGGATGGCTGGGCCAACGTCAGGCGACTTTGTGACATAAGCTACAGTATTGAGCTGCCAGTACACATGCAAACCAAGGCTGGTTGATGTGGGCCAGTGCAAGTCCTGGCAGTCCAGCTATAATGCATACTTAGCAGCATGACTGTAAAGTGAGGTGAACTGCACAAGGCTTACCCAAAGCTGCAGGAAGTGCTCTGAAGACAAGGCCATTAGTATCCTGGAAGAAGCAAACCCACTTCACTCCCCTGCTCTGCCACTTCTTGACCAGGCCTGTGCTGTGCAGCAGAGCATGCACATCACCATGGCCATGAGGCTTGCGCTGAATGAGGTAAGGGTCATCCTTCTC